>CAUEEP010000158.1:0-38823 GCA_958450365.1 Mesorhabditis belari
AAAACATAAAGAACGGAGTCTGCCTCTGGCAATGGAGACACTTGTGGGTGGTACTTTGGGAATACTTGGGGGAGGTACTTTAAAAGTATTAGGTTGTCCGGAAATAAATGAGCGTTTTCAACTCGAATATTTAAAATCTCATAACTTGATCCAAAAAAAACTTTATTAATCGAAATAAGAACCATTCACTACCGGACAATGAAATATCATCTTTGAGAAAAGATCGTCACTTTCGCGCGTCTGTAACTCCCTTGTCTTTACCGTATTTGTAAATATTAATATTACCATTGTGTAGCCCTTGAAAAGAGCTTTTAGAAAATGTATAACACTAATAGTTTAAACTCAAAGACAAGGGAGTTACAGACGCGCGAAAGTGACGATCGTTTTTCAAATATCATATTTCATTGTCCAGTACTGTACAATTAACACATTTTTGCCAACGAGAAACAAGTTTATTCATACCGGTAGCATAGAAGTTCGGGCATCTGGAGGCGATAAAGTCGGCGAAGGCGTTTTTGGCATTGTCTTGAGTTTTGAAGCATTTCTTCCGGAGAAAGTTGTCGAGGTGCTTGAAAAAGTGGTAGTCGGTAGGCGAAAGGTCCGGCGAATATGGCGGGTGAGGCGAAGTTTTTAATATAATTAAGGTCGCATCCGTTTCCTTCCTTTTTGCGTTGCGTTCCTATTTTGCAATCATTCGCGTCGCATTTTTTCGTCTTTTTCTCTCTTCCCGAAATTATTTTTTTTTTGGGCAGAGCTTCTGGCCCTTTTTGGGGTTGGGGTTTTTGCCTTCGTTCTTGGTGGACTTTAATGCTTCTGCCTTCGTTCTTGGGGGACTTTGATGCTTCTACCTTCGTTCTTGGGGGACTTTGATGTTTCTATTCATGCGCATGCTGTTTTTGTAATGGGTATCGTTGCATTTTTGGTTCTGTACTAATAGTACTAACAGTACTAATAGTACTAATAGTACTAACAGTACTAATAGTACTAACAGTAAAATTATAAATTCAGTTTACTTTATGCTACCCTTCAGGTTTTAAATCCTGTTTAGATAGATGGTTTAACACTGTAGAAAGAACTTACTAACATTTGTGTCGTCATCGACGAAGTATCAACCTGTTCTGTACTCTTATCACGAGTATTAACCGTATGTTGGATGCTGCGTGTTCTTGCTATGTTGTAAGCTTTTTGGGGAAACCCTTTTAATCTTTTTGTGCTACTCGGCTATTCTGAAACAAAGTCATCCCCGATGATAAGGTTAAAGCGGGTCGCACCCCAAACTCAACGATTTTGTGACTAAAATGTGGAGAGTTTTCTAGAACACGATGTTATTCGACACAAATGCATTTGATTAGATCCTTGCCGACGATTCTACTTCAACTACAGGCGTTCGAACATTGTCTGAGATTATTGATGCCATGATCATTGATACCATTGATGCCAGATCATGCCAGATCAACACGAATGCACTGATGCATCAACAAATGCTTAACAAAATTCCTTAAGTCGACTCTCGATATAACAGTTTTCTTGATATAACGACTCTTTTTTAAACGCTATTGCACTAAATTTTGATTTGATAGAACGATTTTGTGACTAAAATGGGAATAGTTTTCTAAAGCACAATGTTATTCGGCACAAATGCACTTGATTAGATCCTTGCCGACGATTCTACTTCAACTACAGGCGTTCGAACATTGTCTGAGATTATTGATGCCATAAAATACTAAAATAATATTAACCTTTTTGTGCTACTCGGCTATTCTGAAGCAAAGTCATCCCTGGTTAAAGCGGGTCGCTTTAAAAACTTTAAAAATCAATTACCGTATTCTAATAGTATTGCGGTTTGGGAGGGGGTTGTAAAAGTATTTTACTTTTGTTTATATGTGCTTGAATGTACCGTACGGTCTAACAGATCCAATTTTAGCTGAAGCCAATTTTAGCTGAAGCCAATGTTAGCTGAAGCCAATGTTAGCTGAAGCCAATGTTAGCTGAAGACAATTCTAGACAAGATTCTAGCTGAAAATCCAGTTTTAAATGAGATAGACTTAATCTTGTAGCAATCTTGTAGCGGATAACTTTGTTACTGGTTAGTTTCCTTTTACTAGCAAACCAATACAAACCAACCAACAGCTTTAGATATGTTCCCAACAACACAATGGTTGCTCTAAAGAAGATCCAAGTCTTCGAGATGGTCGATCAGAAAGCGAGGCAAGATTGCATGAAAGAAATCGACTTACTCAGACAACTCAATCACGTCAATGTCATTAGGTAATATACAAATTACAAAACTACAAAACAAAGCCAAATTCCCCAGATATTACGCGTCTTTCATCGACAAAAATCAGCTCAACATAGTGCTCGAATTGGCCGAAGCGGGTGATATGAGTAGGATGATTAAAGTAAGCAAATAAATGCAGCAAAATAAGCACAAAATAAGCAGCAAAATAAGCAGCTATAAATGAGCTAATAGTTTCTAATTAATAGCTTATTAGCTAATCAAATTTCTAGCATTTCAAAAAGAACGGTCGTCTGATACCGGAAAGAACAATATGGAAATACTTTGTGCAGTTGGCAAGAGCCGTTGCACACATGCACTCGAAGAGGATCATGCATCGAGGTAAGCATTAGGCTGTCCAGAAAGTTTTGTACGCTTTTTAAAAGGTGACTTTTTGAAATGAATAAGACTATCTTGCTAAACTGGTAATAGGCTGTCCAGAATGTTTTCGTTTTTTTGTTTCTTTTCATACTTCCTTTGAAAAATAACAAGTTCACCAATTAAACTTGTTTAAATTAAACAATTAATGGTTTTCTCTAAATAAAGTTTCTCTAAAGTGTTTATTGCTCAATTTCCCATCTTTTTAAGTTAATTTGGGTACACTTTCAACCAAAATTCGAGAGTAAAAACGTGTTTTCGTAACGTAACGTAAAAATCTAGAAAAACCTCTACAAAGAAATCTGGCTGAATGAATTTCTCTGGAAATTTAGCTATATATATAACTTTTCATGCTCTATCTTCTATCTATTGACACCAAGATAGGTTTCCTTAGCTAAAGTGTGTCTTTTCTGCAGCTAAAGTGTCTGCAGCATCAAACCGTCGTTCTTTTTGACTACCCGACTTCAGGCAAGTCAATTTTCGGTTCACTTTTAAGCAAATTCGAGGGGGAAAAGTGCTTTTTGAGATTCGTTCCAAATTCGGGAGTGTTTTTCCTAAAAATCTATAAAACGTCTATTGGTTGGATCAATTTCTTTGAAGATTTGGCTATATATCTAACTTTCCAAGCTCTATCTTATATCTATTGACACCAAGATAGGTTTCCTTAGCTAAAGTGTGTCTTTTCTGCAGCTAAAGTGTCTGCAGCATCAAACCGTCGTTCTTTTTGACTACCCGACTTCAGGCTCTCAAATAAACCCAGACATAAGACATTTTAAACCCGATTTAATGTTTATTTTGCAGAAAAATAATTACCTTTTCTAATGAAACAAACCGTAGTTCAATTGGTGCATTTGTTGATTTTAAATGGAAGTAAAGGAACGAAAGGACCTTCTAGAGAAAAAAAGAAAGAAAAGACTTTCTAGAGAACCTAATATAGCGTGCCTGAACCCGTAATCTGGAATCCAAATAAAGGCTACTCTGATCAGTTGATCTCTCCTTTCTTGGATTGATCTAGCCTCGTCGGCTGGACTAGAGTACGGCGCTGAAGTTTGAACAATTTAATTCAGCCATCACATCATTCTAATCAAAAACTTTTGAAGTCTAATGAAAAAAAACCGTAGTTCAATTGGTGCATTTGTTGATTTTAAACGAAAGTACGAAAAGGAACGAAAAGACTTTCTGAACAGCCAAACAGTTGGATTTGCTTGCAGAAGGTGCTTTTTGTTTAAAGCCGTTCCTTTTTTGGCTTAAATTTTATTTAACCTTTCGTTTCATAGAGTTTTTACTTCAGATATCAAACCAGCTAACGTTTTCATCACGAGTGAGGGAATCGTTAAGCTTGGTGACCTTGGTTTGGGAAGATTTTTCTCTTCAAAAACGACCGCCGCTCACTCGCTTGTCGGAACACCGTATTACATGGTAATTAAACAGATAACAAAATATATGCTACCGTAAATACTAAAATAGTACCCCACCCCCATAATGACGGTGCGGAGCGTTGCGTAGTCTAGCTTTGAACGAGTGTTTCTCGAGACTGGTTTATGCTACAATGCGCGCTTAGGTATCAAGAAATAGCTGAAATTCAGGGCTATTTTTTGATACCAAAGACGCATTTTTTTAAAGTACGGGCGCTTCGAAAAAAAATGAAATACTAAAAAACTTTTGCGACTACGCGACTGTACGAGAGGGGTGGGGTACTATTACAGTATTTACGGTAACTATTTTATGATAACGTTTAAATATGCTATGAATTGCAAACAGTAAGCCCAGTAGTACAAAGTTTTCAAAGCATACAGTCCCTGTTGGTTGGTAAGACTGGTGATAACAATGAGAAACTCTACTGCCCTTTCTCTACTGCCATTTCCAATTCCCTTATTCTGAATTCCTTATTCTGGAATATTTAGAAATCTATGTAAGGATCTAGATTTATACATAGATTTAGAAATATTTAGAAATCTTTCTAAGCAAATTTCTCTTTCAGAGTCCCGAACGAATACAGGAAAGTGGCTACAATTTCAAGTCGGATCTCTGGTCACTTGGGTGTCTCCTGTATGAAATGGCTGCTCTACAATCTCCATTTTATGGAGACAAAATGAATCTTTACTCTTTATGCAAGAAAATTGAGAACTGTGAATACCCACCTCTACCTGCCGATATCTATTCAAATCAGGTTTGTTTAGTGCTCAAGTTAAGGCTTGATTTGTTTCAGTTGAGAGAGCTTGTGTCAAGATGTATCATGTCGGATCCGAATAAGAGGCCTGAGACAATGGAGGTTGGTTAGAGAATGAAAGAACATAGATTCTAAGATAAATTCGGCAATATCAAGATGATAGTACCAAATAATCACAATTGAAACAATCCGTAGAATCAAACCTAATAAATCTATTAGGTTGGTGAATTGAAAACTGCCGGACTTTGAACTAAAATTTATTGAACATAAAACCATAAATTCATTCCAAATAATTTCCATTATTATTGACGACTTCTGCCCATTTTACAGCCAATTTGCGGATTCCTCTTTCGTAGTAGGGTTTTGGTTTGTGTGTGAGACAAGTGTGAGAGTCAAAAATCGAGGACTGGAGATGTCAGCTGTCAGCCCAGTTTGAGCACTTTCTTCAAAAGAAACCCATTTTGGCGTCAATAGAAAAGTTGTTGAGAATCAAAAATTAGGCTTATAGCCAAATTTCCAAAAAGATACACTTAGTAGTTTCGCTTAAAATGCAAGTTTTGTGAAAATTCGTAAATTTGGCATTTCTTGAAAACCAGTTTTTGAATCGTTCTGAAAATTTGGATATAAGCTTGATTTTTGATTCTCTACAACTTTTTTATTGACACCAAAATGGGTTTCTTTTGAAGAAAGTGCTCAAACTGTCACATATGACAATAGCCCGCAGTTTTCAATTCACCAACCCAATAGAAAAGTAAACTTTTGCAACCAACTGAATTTAGGTCCTTGAAGTGGCCGAGAAAATGCACGACTACTTCAAGCAACAAGCCCGCGCCCAACAACAACCACCCACACCCGATGAGTGACATGGCACTCAATTCATCAAATGTTTAGATTTCCTATTAAAAGCTATCTAGTTACTTTGTGATTTGCCAAAGCGTGAATAAACGGGAGATTTTTTGAATATAATGGTTTTTTGATGGCAGAAAGTTACGGATCAAAAGGGATATTGACTTAAACGCAAGCTCAGAGAGTCACAGAATACAAGCGAAATAAATTTGGCTAGACAACCCCCGCATTTTCAAGAAGGGAACTTGTTTACACAGCTAGGAATTTTCTAGAATTTTCTAAAAATTCAAGAACAAGGACAAGGACGAGGACAAGGACGAGGACAAGGACAAGGACAAGGACAAGAACAAGAACAAGAACAAGAACAAGGACAAGGACAAGGACAAGGACAAGGACAAGAACAAGAACAAGGACAAGGACAAGGACAAGGACAAGGACAAGGACAGTTGGTGCCTGACTCCTTTGGGTGAAATTTGGTGATCGAGTTCTGATGAATCGATTTTAGAATATCAAACTGTAAAAATAACCTAGAAAGTCGATTTTATTCCAACTCCTATGCAGACTTCTTGACGATTTTTCTCATAAACGAATTTTGAGAGCTCAAAACCATCTGGGAGCTCAAAAGCCTCCATAAATATTGAACATCTTGTACTTTACAAACAAAAAAGTAGATAATGAAAGAAAAGTGATACAACTGATAAGTTATAAAAAGTAATAAGTAATCAATTGAAAGTTAGTTTTCTTGATAATATTATCTAAGAAGCTACAATCACAGAACAGCTCTCATATTTTCAACTTTCATAGCTGATCTAGCATTTGAAACGTACTGAAAGTTAACTCCCTGGAGTAAAGAGATTAAGTGCGTTGCGGTATAATGGTTGCCTGGCAAGGAAAAGGTTCGGGATTCGAGTCCCGGCCACGCACAAGCTTTTGATCCTCCCTAGTTTTAACGATCGAACGACTATAATAATATAATTTATCCTTGAATCTGTCAATTGATCTGTTGCTAAATTATCAGTAAAACAATTAACGACTACACGACTGTACGCCCAAAATACAGCCGTCACGAATGTGTTCAGTACGACGGGGAGAATTTTATTTACAGTTCCACAAAATAGATCGATCACAAATACCAAAACTGACACGGATTGTTACGTTTTTTGTCAGAATCATTGCAAAGTTTAAAATCCCATTAAAATTAAAATTCTATTCTTCATCGTCAACTCTGGGAGGCCTTCCTTGACGTGTCATTAAACTTCTTTGTCATGAAACGTCTCATCGCCCGGGTGAAATCGCCGAAACCAAAAAGCGACCATATCATAAGAAACACTTCCCTCGCCTAATACCCTGTTGACATTACGCTTCTGTTGCTATACAGCAAGCTATAGGTCAAGCTTGAACTCGTAGAAAAAAAGTGTCCGAAATTCTTCCTTATCCTTGCTCTTAAAACACTCAATAAAACTTAAAACACTCAAAACACAACGCAACACTCCGCACCGTCATGATGGGGTACTATTACAGTATTTACGGTAATAAAATAAAACTTAGCAGCAAAGAATATTAAAGAAACAAACTTGAAATCATTGCATAATTGAAGGAGTTGTTAATATTGCTTTAACAAGAAGTGTTTGAATTGAACAAGAAGTGCTACAATTGTAGGAGCCGCCGAGAATGAACTGCCGAGAACTTATTCTCTCTTTCCCGCGTCGAATTTAAAGCTCTCTTTCTACTCAAAACGTTCTTAATCGTTCTTAATTCAGGGCTATTCTGTGATACCCAAGCGAACATAGTAGCATAAACCAGTCTCGAGAAAAACGCGTCCAAAGCTAGACTACGCAACACTCCACATCGTCATTATGGGGGTGGGGTACTATTACAGTATTTACGGTATGCACAAATTAGAGCAATCAAAAAGACCAAAACTTTTGTCAGAATCATTGCAAAGTTTAAATTCCCATTAAAATTAAAATTCTATTACCATAGTCAGTCATTTCGTTAGATAATGTTTGCTTAGCCTTTTCCCAGTGACACAAACGATAACCTTTTCCAAATTCCCGTGCAGAGACCATTCCTTTTTAGAGACTTTTATCGGAACGCAATTTTTGGAAAATGTCAAAAACGTAGGAAACCTTTAAAGCTATATTTGCAAAGCTGGACCAGAGCAGAGCTTGTAGGGCATAACTTTTGTATAAATATCTTGCGAGAATCTTTCTCAATATCAACTACTCAGCTTTCGAGGCAATCCACTCCGAAATGCTCGCTAAAATCACCATTTTCACAATTCTTACTCTTTCTGCTCAACAGGTAAACTTCTAATCACTTAAAATAATCGAATTCAGCAATTTCTAACAATTTTGTGTTTTAAATGATAAAATTCAACTAAATTCAGCACAAATTCCAAAATCAAACATTCCTTTAGGTTCTTGCTTCAACTGATTGCCCAGCCAGACCATCTACTGTCCCTACAAGTGCTGGATCAGGACGTAAGCTTTGTCTAACTTCATTTGAAAGTAAATTTTAGCAAAACCTGATGGAGAAGCTTGTCCAACGGGAAGCACATGCTATTTGAGTAATGGAGCTGATGAATGCTTCTCGGTAAGAAAGAAAGAAAAGTTATTGTCAAGAAAAGCCATCCTGGCGGAAAGAAAAGTCATTGATAGATCTCAAAGGGGTTTACTCCTTTGAATGGAGCCAAAATTGCTAGCTGAATAGAAAATCGACCTTATTGATTGTATCAGTATTTGAATAGCAACCAAATCCCTTACATGAGAAGAAAGCCTTTGAAAATTGACTCAATTGAATTTGATTCAATTTAGAATGCTCTCAGCACCTGCGTCGATGCTTACACCAGGTCTGTTAGACTTTTGCTTCTTGAAATCAGACTTTTGATTGGTTCTTTTACATTTCTTTTCTTTCTTTTACATTTTTTACATTACAGCTGCACGAATTGGGTGGCCAACGGTTTCTGCACGAATTCCGGTTACACCGCCGCTCAACGGGCTCAATACTGCAAGAAGAGTTGCAACTTGTGCACAACCACCACCACCACTTGTGTAGATAATAACTCAAAGTAGGGTTTTACCTCATAAAAACGAACGTAGATGTAGTATTCCTTGACTGTTTGAGTTCTTTGCCGACCCAAAGGACGAGGTTCTTGGGATGAAGCAAAAGATTCCCTGCCCTGCGCACCATTCACGGCACTTGGGGTCGATCAAGATCCAAGATCGATCAGCAGAGCGGTTCCAATACGGTTCCAATACGGTTCCAATACAGTTCCTATTTTGATCTAATACAGTTCCAATACGGTTCTTTTTTTGATCTAATACGGTTCCAATACGAATGTTGAATCAAAATTGCTTTAATTTTAAAGAACTTTTACAAAATCAAACTTGTAAATCTTCTCATAAAATAAGAATTTAGCTGTGCTCAATGGGTGTCCAACGGTTTCTGCACAAACACCGCCTACAATGACGCGACTCGAACCCAATATTGCCCAAAATCGTGTAACTTGTGCCCAAGTGCTTAAATTTTCAATGTTCAATCTAATAAACTATCTAAGAAGCTTTATTGTTCAATTTTGCGAGCGCTAAACGATCTGGGAGCTCAAAAGTCTCCATAAACATTTAACATCTTGTACTTTACAAACAAAAAAGTAGATAATGAAAGAAAAGTGATACAACTTATTGATAAGTTAAAAAAAGTAATAAAAAATCAATTGAAAACAAGTTAATATTGTCAAGAAAACTATCAAAGAAGCTACAATCACTGATCAGCTCTCAATGTTCAATCTAATAAACTATTAGGTGTGTGAAAAAGTAATCCACGTTTTTAACGTTTATGCGGTATGCATTTGTCCAACTTTTTGACTTCAATCTAATAAACTATCTAAGAAGCTTTCTTGTTCAATTTTGCGTTTTGGTGTAATGGTTAACACATTTGCCTGGTAAGCAAAAGGTTCGGGGTTCGAGTCCCGGCGGGACGGAAGCTTTTGATCCGCCCTAGTTTTAACGATCGAACGACTATAATACAGGGTGACCAGAAATAATGTTGCGGGATTTTCGGCAGCCTAAAATCCTCATAGTTTCAATTTTGGGAGACAGATTTATTTTTCACCTATTCTCTGTGATTGTTTTTATTAGTTTATTTGTTGTTTTACTTTGTTTCAAGTCTATTTATTTTTTTATAGGATGACAAACAAGGGATCTGCAACTCTGGAGCTTCATCGTCAAGGTCAATGCGTGAGTGCGATCGCGCGATTGCTACGTGTTTCTCATCAGCTCGTCTCAAAAGCGATTAAGCGATACAAGGAGCTTGGCAACGATGGAGATCGTTCAGGGAGAGGCAGAAAAAGAACAGTCAACACCTCCAGAAATGGCAAAGTGATTCAGAAGCGCGTGGCCCAGAATCCACAGGTCTCAATGAGAAAGATCCCTCAACAGATGGGGATCGCTCGCGAATCGGTTCGACTTATGGCCAAAAATGAGCTCAATCTGCACCCTTACAAGCTCAAGCAAGGGCCACAACTCGACGACAAAAAAAAGCGAGTTCGACTCGAAAGATGTCGAGGGCTTTCAAGCGGGCCGCAACTCCACACTGGGAGCGAATCCTGTTTTCTGACGAGAAGCTCTTCTCGGTGGAGCAAAGCTACAACCACCAAAACGAGCGGATTTGGTCAACGTCCTCTCCAGGCAGCTCTGCGATTGTTCAACACCGACAAAATCCCAAAACGGTCATAGTATGGGCCGGAATCTGCGCAACCGGCAAAACTCCTCTCATTTTCATCGATTCTGGGGTAAAAATCAATAAGGATGTGTACCAAAAAAAGAATCTTGAGGATGTTTTGCTTCCATGGGCTCAACAGCATTTTGGTAACGAATTTTGGACCTTCCAACAAGACTCCGCTCCTTCCATCGAGCCAAATCCACACAGGACTGGTGTAGGACAAACTTTCCGGATTTCATCTCGGCCCGGGAATGGCCTCCATATTCGTGTGATCTCAATCCGTTGGACTACAGTGTTTGGTCAATTTTGGAGGCAAGGGTTTGTGCAAAATCCCACAAAAGTTTGGAGGCTCTTAAGCGATCGTTGACCAGGGAATGGGATCGAATCACTTCGGCCGAGCTGCGGCCCATCGCCGAAAACTTCATCAAGCGTTTGGGGTTCTGCATCGGAGCCAAAGGTGGCCACTTTGAAGAAAAGTAGATTTTACAGGGTGCGGCAAAAGTTCGGAGCCGCTTCTTAAGATAGTTAAAGGTTTAAAAACTAGCTTTAAAAAGTTAAAAATTAATAACAAACTCTTTATTCGAATCATAACAATAAATAACTTATAACAAATGCTCGAAATTTCCACCATCCGCTTCGATACACCTCTTTAAACGCTTTGGGAAGTTCCTCACGATGGTGGCGCACGCTTAAACAGTTATTTCATCCCAGACTCGTTTCAGAGCAGATTTTAAAGCATCCACTGTTTGCTACGTCTTCTTCTCGAGATCTTGCCTTGCTCGTCTTCTCGAGATCTTGCCTTCCAAAATAGCCCAGACGGTGTAATCGAGGGGATTAAGATCTGGCGAATTTGAAGTCCAAATGGTCTTATCCCAAAAGCCTGAAAACAACTGAGCGCAAACGTTGAGAGTTGAGTGAGCACCATGCGCCGGAGCCCAGTCTTGTTGCAGGGAAAAACCAGCTTGTCCAAAGTGATTTGTTGCCCAATGTTTCCAGACATCTTTTAATACCAGTTGTTGGCAGTTTTTAGCATTCATCTTGACTTTTCTGTCCAAAAAACGGGCGGTGTCTTGCTTGTAGCACACATACCTCCACACATCATAATCGAAGCTGAAAAATGCTTTCTAACCATCAAATTTGCCACAAATGTGTTCTTCAGAACCCTTTTGAGAAGTTATCTATGATTTTGGCGGTTGTGCAATGACTGGATAGAAAAAATCTTTTCATCTGTGAAGAGGATCCTCTCAAGTAGGCCAGTCGCCACCGAGCGCACCATCTTCTTTGCTAGACGCTTTCGTTTCTTCTAGGATTTGTCGCTCAAGACGTGTGCTTTAGCCAATTTGTAGCTAAAGAATCTTAGTTTCCCTTCAACAATCCTTCCAACGCTTCGAGGGCTAATTTTCAGTTGTTTGCCCATCTTTCGCATCGACCGCAGCTTGTTTTGGCGAATCCGAAAGCGAATTTCGTTGATGTTCGTAGGTGTTATGGCAGTTGGTGGTCGACCACTTCGAGGGCGATCCTTGTTGTTCTTTATCTCCTTGTAGCGTTTAATTGCTTTGTTGACGGTGCTTTTTGGATATTTCGTGATTTTTACAAGCTCCGGGCTATTTTTTCCGCCTTGGTATAATCCGAGAACCACATCGCGTCGTTTTCTGGCGTTCATTCTTATGAATTTTCTTCTAAAAAGAAATTTTTTGTAACAAATCACCTTAATTATACTCGAAAAAAGGGAGAAAAGTATACGAGACACAAAAAAAACGTGAGCTAAATTTTCTGCAATGTTTTCATAGCGGCTCCGAACTTTTGCTGCACCCTGTATACTCTCTTTATATCTGTTGTTAATAAAAAATTGTTTCTGTTACAAAATCTTTTTTGGATTTTTAAAAAATAGGCTAAATTAGGCTAAATTAAATTAGCAACGTTATTTCTGGTCACCCTCTAATATAATTTATCTTTGAATTTGTCAATTGATCTGTCAATTGACTTCTGTCAATTGATCTGTTACTAAATTATCAGTAAAACAATTAACGACTACACGACTGTACGCCCAAAATACAGCCGTCACGAATGTGTTCAGTACGACGGGGAGAATTTTATTTACAGTTCCACAAAATAGATCGATCACAAATACCAAAACTGACACGAATTGTCACGTTTTTTTGTCAGAATCATTGCAAAGTTTAAAATCCCATTAAAATTAAAATTCTTTTACCATAGTCAGTCATTTCGTTAGAAAATGTTTGCTTAGCTTTTTCCCAGTGACACAAACGATAACCTTTTCCAAATTCCCGATCAGAGACCATTCCTTTTTAGAGACTTTTATCGGAACGCAATTTTTGGAAAAGGTCAAAAACGTAGGAAACCTTTAAAGCTATATTTGCAAAGCTGGACCAGAGCAGAGCTTGTAGGGCATAACTTTTGTATAAATATCTTGCGAGAATCTTTCTCAATATCAACTACTCAGCTTTCGAGGCAATCCACTCCGAAATGCTCGCTAAAATCACCATTTTCACAATTCTTACTCTTTCTGCTCAACAGGTAAACTTCTAATCACTTAAAATAATCGAATTCAGCAATTTCTAACAATTTTGTGTTTTAAATGATAAAATTCAACTAAATTCAGCACAAATTCCAAAATCAAACATTCCTTTAGGTTCTTGCTTCAACTGATTGCCCAGCCAGACCATCTACTGTCCCTACAAGTGCTGGATCAGGACGTAAGCTTTGTCTAACTTCATTTGAAAGTAAATTTTAGCAAAACCTGATGGAGAAGCTTGTCCAACGGGAAGCACATGCTATTTGAGTAATGGAGCTGATGTATGCTTCTTGGTAAGCAAAGAAAGAAAAGTTATTGATTAGAAAAGTCATCCTGGCACAAAGAAAAGTGATTGATAGATCTCAATTGAATGGAGCGAGTATTGTTATCTGACTAGAAAATTGACTTTATTGATTGTATCAGTATCAGAATAGCAACCAAATCCCTTACATGAGAAGAAAGCCTTTGAGAAATGACTCAATTGAATTTGATTCAATTTAGGATGCTCTCAGCACCTGCGTCGATGCTTACACCAGGTCTGTTAGACTTTTGCTTCTTGAAATCAGACTTTTGATTGGTTCTTTTACATTTCTTTTCTTTCTTTTACATTTTTTACATTACAGCTGCACAAGTTGGGTGGCCAACGGTTTCTGCACGAATTCCGGTTACACCGCCGCTCAACGGGCTCAATACTGCAAGAAGAGCTGCAACTTGTGCACAACCACCACCACCACTTGTGTAGATAATAACTCAAAGTAGGGTTTTACTTCATGAAAATGAACTTTCCGTAAAAAGTTTTAATAGAAGCCTTGACCCTTTGTCAAAAGTCGAAATATCGACTTTTGACACATATGTAGCCCTTTATGGAAAGATTTGAGCATAAAAATGAATAATCTGGGGTCGGGAGTAAAATTTATAATATCTTTTTAAAGAAATTTGAAAAATGATTTTTCAAAAAAATTTTATGTGGGGGACCAAAGGAATTTTTTCGGGAAATTTCTGATTTTCTGTGGGAGACCGGGTAAGAAAATGATTTCACTTTTAAATACGTTTTTCGTTAGTTTTAAGCCATTGACGGAATTTATTTTGTCTAATTCTATTTGTTTTAATCCTTTATTGCACACAACAAAGGTTTTCGGGGACAAGGAAACGATTGGGGGTGTTTATTTTGGATATGTTAAGATTCTGAGCGTAAAATCCTGAACTCATTACTGTAATGTGTTGCTTTCATGATGTTGTAATGTTGATTTATCTGGCTTGCACTCTGTACTTGTTATATCTAAGAATTAAAAGTTAAAAACTTGAACCGGGGGTTTTTGAGGTCGGGGAATCGTTTGGAAATGTTTTCAAAATAGGTAAACAATCGGAATTTCGAAAATCAAGCTTTAACTTTAACTTTAAAGAACTTTCACAAAATCAAACTTGTAAATCGTCTCATAAAATAAGAATTTAGCTGTGCTCAATGGGTGTCCAACGGTTTCTGCACAAACACCGCCTACAACGACGCGACTCGAACCCAATATTGCCCAAAATCGTGCAATTTGTGTCCAAGTGCTTAAATTTTCAATGTTCAATCTAATAAAGTATCTAAGAAGCTTTCTTGTTCAATTTTGCGAGCGCTAAACGATCTGGGAGCTCAAAAGTCTCCATAAATATTGAACATCTTGTACTTTACATCTTGTACTTTACAAACAAAAAAGGAGATAATGAAAGAAAAGTGATACAACTTATTGATAAGTTAAAAAAAGTAATAAAAAATCAATTGAAAACAAGTTAATATTGTCAAGAAAACTATCAAAGAAGCTACAATCACTGATCAGCTCTCAATGTTCAATCTAATAAACTATTAGGTGTGTGAAAAAGTAATCCACGTTTTTAACGTTTATGCGGTATCCATTTGTCCAACTTTTTGATAAAATTCATGGCATTCAAGCGTTTCCTTACGGCTGACCCATCACAATTTAATGTAAGGCCTATTTCTGAAGAGGTTGAACGAGGGTTTTCGAGAAGACAGCGTCTTATTTGGTCATCCGAACAGGTCTCAGGGCGATCGCCACGTGGTTCATCGTCTAGGCTTTCATTACCACCTTTGAATCGTTGGAACCAAAACCTAGCGGTATCATCAGTAACGGCGTCTTCGCCAAACGCATTCCGAATTCGACGTGCAGCCTCCGCAGCTTTCAACCCATTTTTGAAGTCATAAAGCAAATTTGACCGAATAACGATACTTGTGTATACCATTTTCAAACTAAAATGAAAGTAGTTTATTATCGTCCTTTTAACAAAATGAATATATCATTCGAAAGAGGAAAAAAATAAGCTTTTAAACGATATATATATCGTTAACAAAAAATTAAAAATTGTTTAGATATATTTATTTAAACAAAATAAAAATAAAAAACGTGGATTACTTTTTCACACACCTAATATCTAAGAAGCTTTATTGTTCTTTCTACGTCACAAAATTCACCATCCCAATATTGTCAAAGGTTTTTGTCGGTAAGTGCTTACTATTTGAGTTCTTTCTTTTGCACACAAGTGACTCATCGACTCTTGATGGCCAGTGAAAACTTTTTTATTGACAGAGTTAGATCTTGTGGATAAAAAGGTCAATATAAAAGCGGTTAGGTTTTTCTTTGACTCAAAAATTTTCTCGAAATGATCTCAGAATCGAATGTTTTTATTTGCATCTTTATTTTGGTATTGCAAGTTGGTTTTTTAGACTTTAATTATGATTTACATTTCCATTACATTTCCATTACATTTACATTACATTTACATTACATTTACATTACATTACATTATTGGGTTGGGGACTATGACTCGGCGGACAAAAGAAAGGCAAATTTATTGAACATAAAACCATCAATTCATTCGAAATAATTTCCATTATTATTGACGACTTCTGCCCATTTTACAGGCAATTTGCGGATTCCTCTTTCGTAGTAGGATTTTGGTTTGTGTGTGAGACAAGTGTGAGACTCAAAAATCGAGGACTGGAGATGTCCCAGTTTGAGCACTTTCTTCAAAAGAAACCCATTTTGGTGTTAATGGAAAAGTTATAGATAATCAAAAATTAGGCTTATAGCCAAATTTCCAATAAGATACACTTAGTAGTTTCGCTTAAAATGCAAGTTATGTGAAAATTCGTAAATTTGACATTTCTTGAAAACCAGTGTTTGAATCGTTCTGAAAATTTGGATATACGCTTGATTTTTGATTCTCTACAACTTTTCCATTGACACCGAAATGGGTTTCTTTTGAAGAAAGTGCTCAAACTGTCACATATGACAAACTAGCCGCTGAGTCATAGTCCCCAACCCAATACATTACCTTTCCATTTACATTACTTTGAATTAGTTATTAGTGCTTGAAAAGGGTTAATAAATTTAGAATTATTACTTTTTGCTTTAAGCTTTTGCCTTAATGTTAGTTTTAGAATCCTCGGTACTGGTACTTTGGTCGGTACTTTACCATCGGTACTTTAATCATCGGTACTTTGGTGTACTTTGAAGGGGCCACATTTATCCTGGCTTAGTTGGATCTAATGTTTTGAGTGGGGTTGTATTGGCCTTTTAATTTACATTTACATTTACATTACATTTACAGTATGCAAAAGCAAATGTATTTAGCTTAAAAACTGAATATTATAAATTTATTAGCAAGAAATAGCAAGAAATAATCTCCAGCAAGTCGCCGCTCAAATCGGCACCGGAGCCGAGTTCGGCCCTGTGATCGGCATCGGAGCACAAAGCCAAGATGGTTTCCAAGTGCTAGGGATTGGAAATGGTGTTGGTTTACTATGTCAGGATTCAACTACCACGTGAATTTCCCATCGTTATCAAGAAAACCCAAATTCAGTTGCAAAATCTGGACTCAAAATGGTTTCTGCTCGAACACAGCCTATACCAGCGCACAGAAGTATCAGTACTGTGCGAGAAGCTGTAATTTGTGTCAATATTCACCGAATTTCCCGTCAATCACATGTACGGATTCGAATTATATGTGAGTTTTGACTTATCATTGGACAAAGATCGATTTTCATGGATAAAGGTGGATAAAGATCCATTGCTTAAATAGATTAAAAGTCTTACGGCAAAATATCTACAAGACTTGTGGTCTTGTAGACATTCTACCGTAAAAACAGATAGTATTAGAATCTCCTAATTTGTTAAATTCGCTTGAGCAATGCATTGTTACCATGCAATGCAAAGCAATGCATAGTTACCCAAATTCTAGGTGCTCTCAATGGGCTCAAAATGGATTCTGCTCAAACACTGTCTACACAAATGACCAAAAGCGACAATACTGTGCTCGCTCCTGCAACTTGTGCTATTATTGATTGAAATAAACTTTGATTTTGAGCAATCAAGACACAAAAAGTACGGCTGAATGTCCAATCAGTAATGATCTTTTGGGTAAATAAACCAAATCGGATAAATATTCGGGTAAATAAACCCAAATCCTGTTCTGTCTAGGTTTCTTTCTTTTTTCGCGGTAATTTGTTGGGTTTCATTCCTGGTCAAAAGCTTATAGGAACTTGAAAACCCTTGAAAATCTAGTTTTATAATGAAAATGATAATTTTAGTGATCCTTTTCCTATTTGTTTCTTGTATTGGTGTCGATTTGAGCAAGGATTTCGATGAACTCGTTGACTCAACCAAAAGTTTCTGAAGCATTTTAGCTGTAAGCTTTGATCGTTTGTGAGTTTGCAAAGCCTAAACGTGTTTCGAAACTGAAACTGAAACAATATTTTGCAGAGATTTGGGCTGAGAATGTTGCTGAGAATGTTGTTAAGCTGAGAATGTTGCTGAGAATGTTGCCAAGCTGAGAATGTTGCAAGAGCGACGGAGAAAGGTTTTTGTTGTTAGATATGTACGATTTGATCCGATTAAACCAAAAAAGGAAACAGAAATAAGAAAAAAAAAACAAAAAAACACAAAGAAGTTTGCATGCAAGAAAAGGTATAAGCATATCTAACATATCTAACATCTAACACGCAAGAAAAGGTATTCAGTGATTCAATACTGATGTTTATGCCGGTTTGAATGGTTTGAATGCGAAAAATGACTAACGTGGCCATCGCCAATGTCAAGAATAAGTCAAAAATTTTCTTGATTAATTTTCGTGAGATTTCATCCAGTTTAGTTACGTGGAAAGAGTTAATTGAACGTTTTTTTTTGCTTCTCATTGTTGAAAGCTCATTTTGCTCCTCTTGTACCTGGAGTTTTGAAAGATTATGACTGAATCATCAGGCTTTTATTGTATTCATTCAAAAGTTTAACCAGGACACAAAAGAATGAGATTTTCAGTGGTTTCAGTGATTCAATACTGATGTTTATGCCGGTTTGAATGCAAAACCTATATATAAACACCATTTGTAATTTACTGCTGTGAATGCGAGATAAGAGTTTTATTGTTGCTGATGTGATTATCCAGTTTTTGATGTCACGATTGTTATGTCGGGTTTTGTGAGACTGAAATTTCGGTGATCATTCTTTTAAAAACGAAACTTTCTAATGAAAAATACCCGATTATTTTCCACAACTTGTGAACACAATATTGTCGATATGGTTGAATGAGAGCGATGATGAGAATCGAGGTCAACTTTCCGTGTAACATGGCACAAAGAAGCGTTAGATTGATGAATTCTGAAAAGTAAAAGAAAGTTGTATAGAAAGTTGTATGAAATTGTAGATTTAAGAAATCTTTCCATCACACGCTTACCTTGTGAAATCGGATTTCCCATACGCGAAATGATACCTTTAATAAATGAAGGAAAAGCGATGGTTAGAGCGGGAACGCCAACCTGAACAATACTCGATTTCTTTGCAAAAACAAGCTCGAATAATATACAGGGTGCGTCATAATTATTGCAACAAGATACTCAAGGCATTGCACACCAGAAGTTTCACTGGAAGAAGATTTTTAAACAGAAATAGCTTTATTTAACAGTAACAAATGAGGAAACAAGAGATCATTCGATATGACCGCCTTTTGCCTTGATAACAGCCCTTAATCGGTTCGGATATGCCTCCACTGGTTCGGATATGCCTAAGCCTAAGCCCGAATGTCATCTTGAGGAGTCGCCTTCCATCCTTTGGTCAAAGACTTCTTCAAGGTCAAAGGGCAGACATTAGCCTCTAAGATTGCCCAAATGGAAAAGTGCATCACATTGAGATCCGGTGAGTTTGGAGGCCATTCATCCTTGATGATCACTGAGGGAAAGTTGGCCACACACCAGTCCTGAACCGTCTTCTTCGTGTTAGCGGGAGCTCCATCTTGCATGAAGGTCCAATTTTGATTGTTATTGGCTTTACACGCCCATGACATCACATTCTTCTTTAAAACGGTCTTTGAACTCTTGTTGCAATAATTATGACGCACCCTGCAGTTTATAATAGTTGTGGAATTTCAGGCTTCAAAATTGGTAAAAGCAAACGCCATCTATCATAAAATCTCACAAGCTTTCACCTGAATCAGCAAAGCGTTGATGAATCGTCTATTCAGCGCTCTCATCCTCTCACTCATATAACTCGTCGCATTTTTCAGAAAATAAAACATTTGAAAGATCAGAATGATTCCCTGTAAACAAGATTTTAAACGCTTTTTTCTTTGCTCGTCTATGTTTGCGTACTCTGTATCTTTAGTACGAAACCACGATATTACTGACACTTTCACGATATTACTGACACTTTCACGATATTACTGACAGTTTCACGATATTACTGACACTTTCCTATTCACTTTCAGCATCTCAAGTCATAATTCACGATATTACTGACATTCGACTCTTTCATTTGATAATTTACGAAACACGGTAACAGAAATTGCTCACTAATGATACAAGTTCAATGACGATAACGATGGTGATCAAGAAAATCACTTGACCACATTGAATATTCAAATATGGAGGAGCCAATGGGGCAGCCGAGTTCCCAATCCACACATCCGCATCAGATTGAATCCATACCAAATCGGGATAGTTCTAGAGCACCTTCATAATTTATTCATTATCACTTCATAATTTATTCATTATCTTAATTAATAAAGGTTCTTGACGTTCTCTTCTAAACATTTGAATGAATGTTTCCTACAAAACTAAAGGAGGAACAGAAAGAGAACCTTGAGAACCGTTGGCAATCCGCTTGCATTTGGTGGATGCTGGAATGGAATCGCATATACTGCCCACATATGAAAGCCGACATAGATTGTATGTGAAAGGAGAAATATCGCCCAGGATGACGATCGAAAGCTGGAAAATGACATTGAGAATGTGATCCGGCAAAAATCTAATCAAAAATCTAAGAGAAGATTCAATCACTAAACATTTATAAAAAGTTTCAATCTAGGATTGATGATCTCTCTCAAAGAAGCCTTTTATTAGAACTTTGATGACAGATCTTACCCATGGGTTTCAAAATTTTCGGCTTTCGTCAAACTTGCTAATAGACCCAAATGGTAAAAGTCGACTTTTTGAAGAGGTCTTTACGTTTTCGTCACGCTGAAACACGGCCATCAATCTGTCACGCGATCTGCCAAGTTAAGCAACGTTTCGCTCGGTTAGTCGCAGGTTCGGAGTAATCCCAAGCACATCGTGCCCGTTGAAATGAAACTTAGGGTTGCACTGCACTACACACATTAAAAACGGTTATTTCGTGCGAAACGGCGCTTAAATTCTAGTTTTATATACAAAAGTAAGCACAAATACCGTTTACAAAATCATTTAATAGCAAAATGATAGCAAACCACATTTCTTTTTCATTTTCTACCTGTAATAACCATTTTTTTTCGCTTGTTCTATTTCTTTTTTAAACTAATTTTTTTAAGAACGGCATATTGGACGTCTGTTGTCGAAGGTCGCTACAGGACGTCAAGGCAAAAATTGGAGCTCCCGTCCACAAAAGCACTCTTTCTCGAGCCGTCAAGTGTATGCCTTACATCAAAAGAGCAGTCATGAAGAAGTCTAAGTTAGCTGGATTACGGTATTTAGTCTAGATGGGGTATCCAGTCTAGATTAGCTGGGTTCCGGTATTTGGTCTGGAATGGGTATTCAGTTTAGATTAGCTGGATTACGGTATTTGGTCTGGAATGGGTATTCAGTTTAGATTAGCTGGGTTCCGGTATTTAGTGTAGATTAAGTTATTCGGCCTTGAATAAGGTATTCCTTTGTGCACCAAAACTGAAGCCGGTGCACAAAGGAAAAAGGACGAAAGAGAAAAGTATACTTCTTGCCTTGAGTTTTTAACTAATTTTTTTTTCTTGGTAGGTCATCTTCAGCGATGAGAAAAAATTTAATTTGGATGGTCCAGACGGCAATAAGTACTATTGACAAGTTTGAGAGAGGATCCAATGCTTTGTGGTCGTCGAAACTTCGGAGGAAGATCACCTTCAATATGGATGACGTTCTTGATTTATAATTTGTGACTTGTCGCATGAACTCGAACGATTGCGAGGACGTCTTTTCCGCATCAACTGTTCCTTTCCTAGCACAAAATCCAGAGAAAAACTACATTTTTAAAGAGGGTAATGCTTCAATTCATGTCAACCAATCCACTAAGGCTTTCCTGGGACGTCGCAACATCGATTTTCTCTAACTCACCGAACTTTAACCCAATAGAAAACTTGTGGGGCATCCTTGGGAAAACGGGAAAACTGGGAAAACGGCATCCTTGGGAAAACGGGAAAACATCCATGGGAAAACTTACGACACGATTTCTCAACTCAAAAGAGCCATTTTGGGCTTGGATTTTAATTTCACCACAAACGCTTCAAAACTTCGTGAACTAGATAGAAAATCGACTACGGACGTGATCGAGAAAAAGGGAGCCTCTAGTGATTATTAATGAATTTTTCGTTACTGCTTTTCGTTTGTTTCGAGTTTATTTTCCGATTTATTGTTATTTTTTTGTGGTCTTATCATTTTGCAACGGGTGTTGGATAATAATATCGTTATAATTTTGTTGCAATTTATTCAAATAGCGTTAGAACGTTATTGATGCATACTTTTGTATATATTTCTTTAAGAGTTTAAGAGGATTTAAGAGCTATTTAGCGTTATTAAGTTTCATAACCAGAAAATGTAAAATTTAGGAGTGGTCCTATGATTTTGCAACGCGCCTGATACTTTTAGATCTAGTCAGGTGAAATTGTGCTAAAGGGCGGCCGTTCCATTAGAAAGTTGAAAGGGTTTAAGTGGTTTGTCGAGTCGAATCAAACCTACCGTGCCCAATGCCCTTGCGGTAACACCAATTGGTGTCGATAGAGAAAGCAGAGGATCGTCCCAAAGACGATTCCCCATGCACATGCGCCCCCCAGTTCCTGGATTTGTCGTTTATGTAGATTCATGTTTTTGACAAACGTAAAGCATAAATGCATTGATGTGAAACACTTCGTATAAAATCCCATAAGATTTCAGAACGAACGCGGGTGTATAAAGTTCCGGGACGAAACCGTGAAACACCAGATCGAGAGCCATTGAGAAAACCTATTGAATTTGAGACGAGCCTACTATTTTAAACTTTCTTATCACATTACCTGCATCACCATCAAACAATATTTATATGTTTTCATGTCTTTGGGACTCGCGACTATCATAATATATAGAGCGAGAGCGCCGATAATCGCTCCTGTATACCCAATTAATGAGGAGACACGAAGATATAGATACGGATACGACGGAGGGGGCATTCTGAGGATGGGGAATGAGAGAGAGAAGCTGAAGATTATCGGATTATCGTAATGAAATGGGTGCAAGTAAAGAAACGAACCGGAATAACACGTGCAAACAACATGAAAACTTTTGTGAACAGGTGAAAAGCGAAGATATTTGTAAAATGTTTGATGAGAATTGGAGGTACAATGTTCACGTACTAATATAACTCAGATACCAATCTAGGTATGCTTTGGAATCAAGATTTCATAGTCTACAGTTTCTGTAGCTACACTAAGAAAAGGCCATGAAAGAATCCTTTTGGAGAATCCTTTTCTGATTCCTGCTTTATCGAATTATCGCAATGAAATGGGTGCAAGTAAAGAAACGAACCCAAACAACAGGTGCAAACAAAATTAAAACTTTTGTGAACATGTGAAAAGCGAAAATATTTGGAGGATGTTTGATGAGAATGGTCGAGAATTGTCTAGACCAATATTACTTTGCAATCAAAACAACAATGAATGTCAAGAAAACTAATATCAATCAAAAACAAAAAAGACTGATTGGTCTCGGTTTCTCTGTTATTAACGGTGCAAAACCATACGCCACCCCCTAAATTTCAATTTTCTGCGGCTCCCGTGCCAGTGACAAAAAAAACTGAAAACGTAGTTAGATTCAGGACCAAAAATAACCCTTCAACCCCAAAAATCGTCGACATAGCATGAATAGGGAGAATGTAACAGCCAAAAAACAAAAATTCACCCGGTGCAAAACCGTACGCCACCCCCCAAATTTTGGTGTCATTTCATACTTTTTTCTAGTTTAAAAGCTAAACCTGCCTCTGACAAACATAAATCCCGCCCTTTCACTTCAGATTCCTTATAAGGAGTCCTAAAGAGCTTACTTTGTCTTACTTCAACTTAAAAAAAACAATGCCGAAAGCAACTCAACTCTCTGACGGGGAGCAAGCTCAACTCGACCTCATCAGCAACTTGGATTGTCAATTTCCGAGATGAGTCGTCGAACCAATCGCTCAAGGGTTATTTTTGGTCCTGAATCTAACTACGTTTTCAGTTTTTTTGTCACTGGCACGGGAGCCGCAGAAAGTTGAAATTTAGGGGGTGGCGTATGGTTTTGCACCGCACTGTAGAAGGAAATCTGAAAATCAAAAGAAAATTTCAGTCCGAAATTCTTCTTTTGCGCTTTCTGACGTTTTTGTTATCACGATTGTTACTTCGCGTTTGTTAATGCTGAAATTTTGGTGGTTTTGTAAAATAAACTTTCTACGAAAATATCTGATCACTTTCTTACTCGAATCGGCACAGTATCGTCGATATGGCTGAATGAGAGCGATGATGCGAATCGGGGTGAGCTTTCCGTGTAACATTCCAATTGAAAGCAGTACAGGGTGCGTCATAATTATTGCAACAAGAGTTCAAAGACCGTTTTCCAAACAGCTTTCTTATTTTTTTGGCCCCCTTTTTTGTTGTGTTGCGTTCTATCTTCTTTAAGAAGCAAGCACTTGTACTGAAATCGAGTTTCATAACATTTGAAACATTTCAAACATTTGAAACATTTCAAAAAGCCCTTAAGACAGTTCCTAGGACCATTTCAAAGATTGCCTCTTTATTTTTCTAAAGTAGTTGATAGCTAAAAGTTTACAAATCTTTTGTTATTTGATCACATTCTTTGATTCCATTCTTGGATTACACAATCACATGAGGATTTTGTTGATGAAAGAAGTTTCCAAGTGCCCAATTGATTTAACTTCCAAACCCTTTACGATCAGTAATAAATCTAGCCTACAGGGTGCGTCATAATTATTGCAACAAGAGTTCAAAGACCGTTTTCCAAACAGCTTTCTTATTTTTTATGCCCCCTTTTTTGTTGTGTTGCGTTCTATCTTCTTTACTCTTGCCTAATTGCCTCCCGCTAACACGAAGAAGACGGTTCAGGACTGGTGTGTGGCCAACTTTCCCTCAGTGATCATGGATGAATGGCCTCCAAACTCACCGGATCTCAATGTGATGCACTTTTCCATTTGGGCAATCTTAGATGCTAATGTCTGCTCTTTGACCTTGAAGAAGTCTTTGACCAAAGGATGGAAGGCGATTCCTCAAGATGACATTCGGGCCGCAGTGGAGGCATATCCGAACCGATTAAGGGCTGTTATCAAGGCTGGATGTCATCAAATGACACGAGTTTGATATCAGTAGAAAGGTCAACTAATTTTCTACAAAATGACATTTAAAAGGAGACTAAAACAACGCCTCAACTCAATAAAGCCCATTCTTTTCACAAAATCTATAAACTGTCATCTAGAGAAAACGGTTGGAGGGATCTTCCTGAAAATTTGACAACTTAAGTAATTGAGTGTGCTCTATCTTTTTTATGTAGACACCAAAGAAAATTTATGTGGAAGAAGCTGTTCAAACGATGAGTTGGATTCTTTGCCATTTTGACTAGCTGTGTTTGGGAGTCCATAAACTCCACGAAAGAAAGGCTTTGTGGAATCTCTCAAAAGTCATTTTGTAGAGAAATAGTAGAGCCTTTTGATGAAACGAAACGTGTCTTTAAAGATGGTTTTATGCATGCAAAAAGTGTCTTTAAAGTTCTTTAAAGTCGGCGCTATTTCATTCTCCCCAACCTAATATATTGATCTTTCCTTAAGATCAAAAGGAATTCATTTAATGAATAGATACTACTATGAATACTATGAACGATCATAGTATTCATAATCATCAGATGATCATCAGATAGATCAGAGCACCCAATTTCAGCCCCGTCAAATCGGTTCC
This sequence comes from Mesorhabditis belari, assembly GCA_958450365.1. NCBI lineage: Eukaryota > Metazoa > Nematoda > Chromadorea > Rhabditida > Rhabditidae > Mesorhabditis > Mesorhabditis belari. The sequence continues at coordinate 25,381 of CAUEEP010000158.1, forward strand.
CTTCACTGTATGCGTTTCTTCTCGATGGTTTGGGTTATCATGGACACATGAATTCGAGTGTTGTCGGTGCTGCTGGTAAGTTAATTTGATTTCTTGATCCATCGACCTCCATAAAGACCTGCAAAAGCTCATCCCACGGCAGCAGCTGTGCCAGCCAGCATTGAACCGGCAGCGACGCCCACTGGTTCTCCTAGTGCTAAGCCACCAACGACGGCTGTTATTATGGGGACCTTGGCGTTCTTGTTTTTCACAGCACTCTTGAGCTGCTCATTTCCTCTGCCGACGTCGTTTCTAGCTTGTTCAACGTGTTCTTCGATCGAATCAACCATGTCGTGTTGTTGATAAACAAGAGTTTGAAGCTGGTTAAATATTTCGTTCAAATCTATGTCCGTTTCAAGTCGACGTGACTCCTCGGTCATCCTTTTCGTTTCTTCCAACTTCATTTTTAAATCGGCTTCCCTTCGTTTACTGGCATTCATTTGCAGGTCTAATTCCTCGGCATAAACGTTAACTTCTTCCTCCTCAATTCCACCATTGAAAGTTGCTGATGGCTTGATGAAGAAGATGAATAAGATGAATAAGAATGAGAATATTAAACAATAAAAGTGCTAAGATGATAATTAAAGTAGATGCTAGAGGACCCTTTTGATGAAACAAAATATGTATTTAAAGAAGGCTTTATGCGTCTTTGGCAATTGTACCACAAAGAAGTTTGCATGCAAGAAAAGGTATAAGCATATCTAACATATCTAACATCTAACACGCAAGAAAAGGTATGTAAGAAAAGCTTGGTGTACTTTGATCAAGTGCATCAAGCTATTTTTGAAAAAGAGAGACCAATTCGACACCAGAATGATTCACAGATGTACATCAAACAATGATCTTTGTCCGGTTTTTGGGTAAAAGAGATCACGAGGTGGATCTTTATTGTGTCTATTCACCGTCCCTTCCTTCTTCCGATTCATTTTCTTTGTATTTTCATGTTTCCATTCTTAGGAAAAGACTTATAAGGCCAAGAAAACAGCAATATTTTCTAGTTTTGCAATGAAAACGATTATTCTTTTTATACTTTTCTTGTTCGTTTCTAAGATTGGTGCCTATTCGAGCAAGGATTTTGAGGAGGATTCGTTGGTTAGAACAAAGGTTTTTCCTTTCAGAACTTTGCATTTCAAGGCTTTCATCAAAACTTTGCACTGCTTTTTTATAGTTCAATATATAGTTTAGAACTTGTAGTTTTATAGTTTATAGTTTGCATAAAATAAGAAAAACTTTTAGAGACAGGGCGCTGGTAGAAATGCTGGCAGAATGCTGAGAGAGTTTTGGCACAAAAGAAAACAGGTTCGAAGTGTAGTTAATGTAACTGATCATGCCTTGAATCTTAGATTTAAAACCAATCTTAGAATAAGAAGCAATAGCCAGAACTATAGCCAGAACAATTATCTAACAATCACATTTAGAACAAAAGAACTCAAGGAAAAGGCTTGGGAAGAAAAGGACGAGGTCTTCCTCGACCGAAATCTCCGCGTGTTCCAAAATTCCCAACACCACATCATTGGAAATAAACATTTATAAGATTCATACATTGTATTTATTGTGATAAAACTTTGCGGTATAAAGATTCTTTATTCTTCTGAACCTAGAGATTCAGCTTCTTTAGTCTTCTGAACCTAGAGATTCATTTGATTCCTCTGACGGATGAATGTCTAAACAAACTAGTTCACATTCAGCTTTTGTGATGAATTGGTGTGGGAGGATACAAGTGTTCGGATTGGTGACCACGTGACATTTCTTTGAACGAACATCAAAGTCGTAGGCTTTGAGAAATGCTTTCCTAAATTATTAATCGATCAAGAAAAGCTTAACCATATTAACTAGAAGATAACGCTTTTCATTATCATTTTAGAAACTTTGCATGATCACTTTCATTATCATTATCATTTTGTATTCTAGCTCATTGATGTTCTAACCGGCTTCTTGGGCTCTAAGCCAGACCAAACCAGACCAAACTATACTAAGTCAGTTCAAAGGCCAATCAAAGGCCAAAATCAAGCCTGACTTCTGGTGTCTAAGAGATTTCTTTGTGGATCAAAGCTGGAGTAAAACCAGGCCAAGCCTAACTACCTTTAGAATAACTCTCTAGCTATTGTACCCTAGCACCAAGCTGCTGTTAGATATAACTTAACTTTATGTACAAGGTGGTCCATACAAATCTTAGATCCAACTAGGCCAGGATAAAAGTGGTCCCTTCCAACCACCAAAGTATTGAAACCTCTAAAACACTCAAAAGAAACCAAACCCAAAATTTCATCTCGTTTTAAACATGGCAATAATTTAAGCAATTAAAATTTGATCCTATAATATTTCAAACAAAAATTTATGACCTTAACATAGAAAAAGCAAAAAAAACATTATTTGAGGAAGATTTTTGAGATTTGAATCATTTTAAGCACAATTTCATAAGAAAATAGGCATCGTGCCAGATGCTCAGAGCTTCTAATGGCTCTAATTTTTCTTATAGCCAATCGATAAAGCTAAAAATTTAAATATAAGTGTGAAAATGCTATAAAAATGAAATGATAACAAACTTTAAGTAATCTGACACATTTTCGACTTAATCTGCCTTCATATTGCGTAACACATTATGGATCTTGTACATCAAGTTAAGTTATATCTAACAGTAGCTTGGTGTTAGGGTACAATAGCTAGAGAGAGTTGTTCTAAAGGTAGTTAGGCTTGGCCTGGTTTTACTTCAGTCTTGATCCACAAAGAAATCTCTTAGGCACCAGAAACCAGGCTTGATTTCGGCCACTGATCGGCCTTTGAACTGGCTTAGTATAGTTTGGTCTGGTTTGGTCTGGTTTGGCCTGGCTTAGAGCCCAAGAAACCGGTTAGAACATCAATGAGCTAGAATACAAAATGATAATGATAATGAAAGTGACCATGAAAAGTTTCTAAAATGATAATGAAAAGGGTTATCTTCTAGTTAATATGATGAATGCTCAGAGCTTCTAGTAGCTCTAATTTTTCTTATAGCCAATCGATAAAGCTAAAAATTTAAATATAAGTGTGTAAATGTTATAAAAATGAAATGATAACAAACTTTAAGTAATCTGTCACATTTTCGACTTAATCTGCCTTCATATTGCGTACCATAATATTATGAGTCACTCTGTACAACGCGTTGATCTTTTTTTGCACTCACCCACACTTCCTCTTTGGATCATCTTGAATTTTCTTCTTCGATTTTCGACATCTTTCTGGGACCTCCAAAGAATCGGGAAATTTCTTTAGATCATGAATCTCTGAAAATCTCTGATTGGCTCTGATTGGCTTATTCAATTGGTCACCTGTTCCAAAGATCTCAAACAGTAGAAACCAGAGTATAAGCGCTTTCCAGAACATCAGACAATCACATTAAATCAGTCGATTTTTTAGTTGGATTGGTCATCGTGTGATAAACGCGTTGGGGCTTTCTTTGGTCAATAGTTTCTTGGAAAGGAGAAAGATTGCGAAAAGACACAAAGAGCTCACTGGCCGAAAAAACCGTTGATCAACAAAGACGGGACAAGCAGAGAGGGACAAAAAGCTGTGAGCATTTTCGGGAGGGTACAAACCGGTACAACACTTTCTTGACTTTAACAAAGTGATTCTTAGTTCTAGTACAAGTTTCCCGTAATCTCTATCGTCTATCATTCTTAAATTATACAAAATACTCTACGAAATTATGAAATTACGAAATTTTGAGTTAATATTAGCCCTGAGATTTCCATCTTGTTATTGCAATTGCGATTTTTCTGCATGATTCACAAAGACTTTAACCAAATCTCGATGGGATTCCGCGAAAAACAGTCGTGGAATCCCATCGAGATTTGGTCAAAGCCTTTGTGAATGATGTATTGTCCGAAAGCCGATGCCGAGCCTGGTTCCAACGCTTTCGGAATCGTGATGAAAGTCTCGAGGATGATGAACACTCTCATCAAGAATATCGTGTCTACCTCAAACGGTAGACAACGATATTTTGAGGGCTGCAATCGAATCGGATCCATGTCAAACGACGCGTGAACTTGCTCAACAGTTTCTATGTTCAAATTCTACTATTTATGAGCATCTTCACGCCATTGGAAAGACGATCTGATGCGGGAAATGGCTTCCTCACGAGTTAAGCAGTGCAAACGCTCGTTTATATCCCAACAACCTAATAATATTACCTGCGATTGAAGAAATTCCTTTGGATTTTGGGGCTCTTTGTTTTCGAGAATAAACTCTGGATCGAATTCCAAAGCTTTTAAGAACATCAATTAAAATTTCAAAGGGTTCTTATGGGATAATTATAGCCAAAATACGGGAAAAATGGCTCAAGATCAGCACAAATTGGAGATTTTGCTTGGAAATACAGCAAACGGACCCCGCCAATTCCCCGACCCCGAAAACCCATTGGTACACAATTTTGGCTTCATATCTGATCTGAGCAATGTTTACAAAACAAAAGAAATTCTCTGGAAAGAATCTTTGTGCGGCGGCGTAATCGTTCGCCGTCTGGCGCAGGGCCTTTACCTATGACGGACCCTTCCCGTCCCTCTTCGGCAAACTGTTCCGGTCCGGGTTTAACTGGCCGTATCCGAAGGGGGCGTACCATTTTGGTGCGTACCGTGTCGTCGCCCATTTGGCGCAAAACTTCGGTATGTGTGGGGGTACTGATCACTTTGGTCTTTACCGTGTCGACGCCCTTTCGGCGCAAAACCACACGGAACAGGACCCGTGAAATGGCCAACTGGCGATGTGTGGGGATGTCTTTGGCATTCCCGCACTCCCTCCCCCTGGGCCGGCCATTAGGCCCCGGGGGAAGGATCCCCCACTAGGCTAGTTCCCCCACAGACCCCCCCTCCCACTGGGCCGACCATTAGGCCCAAGGGGAAGGGGCGCTGCTCGATGTCCAGCCACCTCCGCGTGGTGAGCAGTGGGCATCCCCCTGAAAGAAGGGGATGGCTAAGAGCTGGACTAGGTAAGAGATTTCAAGAGTTAGTTCATAAACTAGGTCTTCCCCTCTATGAAATTGCTAATATCTCAGCGTAGAAAGAATATATTGTAATGTAATTTTAAATGGATTTTTCTCAAAACTGACAAGCTTAACGCCAAAATCACATTATTAAATCATTTTTATCCTATTTTGTATTAGGTTATTCGGATATAAACAGGCGTTGCTAAACTTATTGTTGTGAGAGAAGGTGTGAGAGAAGCTTTTAAAACATGTCTTTCTGTATTTAAAAGTGCGTTATCTTGTGCATATTTGGAATATTTTTAAACGGATAATTTCTTATTTTTAAGATCTTTTTTCTTGCTTTAGATGACCGACTTCAAATATATCAAGTTCTGCCTACTTTACGACTTTAAACTGGGCAAAAACAGTAGCGGAATCCCATTGAGATTTGGTCAAAGCATTTGGGAATGATGTATTGTCCGAAAGCCGATGCCGAGCCTGGTTCCAACGCTTTCGGAATGGTGATGAAAGTCTGGAGGATGATGAACACTCTCATCAAGAATATCGTTGTCGACCTCAAACGGTAGACAACGATATTTTGAGGGCTGCAATCGAATCAGATCCATGTCAAACGACCGATGAACTTGCTCAACAGTTTCTATGTTCAAATTCTACTATTGATGAGCATCTCCACGCGATCAGATGCGGAAAATGGCACGATAAAAAACGATCAGCTGCGGAAAATGGCTTCCTCATGCGCTAAGCAATGCAAACGCTCGTTTTTATCTGAACAATCTAATATAATTGATATAAAAATCAAAAAGATCGGAGTGACATTCGTCGTTTCATTGGCGTTCACACTGATTCCTAATCTAACCATTTTACTTTCTTATTTTTATATTGCGTAGCCAAAATTTGCATAGAGTAGAAGGAAAAATATATAATTAGAGGGAAAACCAGCTTTAAATGTAAATTTGGAGTGGTTTACTGATTGGAGATAAAATGATGAGCCAAAAAAAGTCACACGTTCTTTGACTGAGTCAACAAATCAAGCTTGATCTTGTGAATATACTGCTTTTTTTTATTGCTATTAAACTAGTATTTTATGATTAATGTATTTTAGTAATGCCATCAAATCTCTCAATTAAAGCATGGAAATTTAGAACTAGCGGAGTGCTCTTTATTTTTTTGTTTTTTGTTTTTTTTTTGTTCTCTTTGTTTTAGCCGTTTGCTTCACAGCTGTTAATCCGAATGATTGGAAATTTGTACAACCAAAGGTAGATTTTAAAGAAAACAGAATCAATATCGAATATAAAAACTTCTTTGTACTGGATTCTTGATAACTAAGTACCTATTGGAACCTTTTAGAAGTCAAGTGTTGCCGTTGGATTTGGTGAAATCTTCAAGAGCACTCTTGAGTCTAATCCAAATCCAGAAAATGCGGTAACGAATGAAATTGATAATAAAAATGTAATCTTTTTATGATTTCAAGAAGATTTCTTTTAGTTTTTCACATTTTCCGGGTTCTTGTTCGTCCGTCAGCTGTCAAGCGCTGTTTTCTTGTCCTAAATCTAACGGGTGTCCAAAGAACAAACATATCCTCAGTGAATTCATCAGAATTTTCATGTTCTTATTCAAAAATGATTTCTAAACTTCATTTATTGCTTCTTTGTCTATATTCTTGTTCTCACTTTCAACTGTTTCTGGACAAGGCTTTGCTTGCACGAGAATGGATCAACATCCTCTTGGAGGAAATTTGAAATGTCGTGGAGCTTGTAAAATGGATGTGAGTTGGTTGAGATTTGTGATATCAGAGTTGTCTGTTTTAGTCTTTAACCCATTCGAAACCGTAGCGTTTTTTCTTTTTTTTCGTCTGCGGACCAAACCCTTTTTTGACATTTTTGACTCCGAAGCAGTTTATCTAGATGGTTGGAAAGATTTAGGAGAGTCTCCTACACCATTTATTTTTGATGAAGAACGATTTGGATTTGACTTCAGTAGTTTTCAAGATCCTATCGATTATTATTCTTATTTTATCGACGACAAATTAATCAATATGTTAGTAGGCGAATCTAATAAACATGGAAAAGGGAAAACAAACTGGCAGGATTTCGATGCATAATCTTTCAAGCTCTTCTTGGCTCTGTATCTTCAAATGGGAATCGTCAAATTACCGAAGATTCGTGACTACTGGAGTAGCAGACCTGGATTAGGAGGATTTTCCCACATGTCCCACATTATGTCAAGAGCAAAATTTGAATCTATTCTTCGAAACCTGCGTTTTTGTGATAATGAACTGGGTCCTGCAGGAGATTGGCTTTATAAGATTAGAGCTATCATGGAACATTTCAATGCAAAACCAGAGGCTGCATTGATTCCGGGTAAATATGACACGTCTTTTTTGCCCACGTAATTTGTAGATCTGTTACAATTGGAATATACATGTAATGCTGAAAAACAGCAAAAAAAACAAGTTAATTGAATGAAAATAGCTCAATTAGCGCTGCAGCGAATAATCGCTGCAGCGGTCCGTTCCTGAGTTTTTGCTGCTGCGATTATTCGCTGCAGAAGTTTTGAATGGGTTAAAACCCAAAATATCTGTTTGTTTTAAGATAAGTAAACAATAATTAAGATAATAAACAGTAAAATAAACTTTTAAGTTTGAAATTCTCATTCTCATTTAAATCCTCCAGCATCAATCAAATTCTAGGGATGCAAAACAGGGAAATGTGTGAAGTTGAATGGAATACCGGCTTGTCAATGTCAATGCAAATCTGGCGTCGTTATCAAAGCAATATAATGTGTAGAAATAAATTCCGATGATAACCCTGTAAAAAACATTACAAACACAACGAGTTTTCTAAAAAAAATCAATCACACAAAGAACTTTTGCGAACTTCAATCTTTTGAAATTCAACATCCAACAAATTCAACATTCAGAACTTCAACATTTTGCCAAGAACCAGGCTTGCCAAGAATATTCGACTTTTCTTCTTCACTTTCTTACCAATTTTCTTCTTATCTTTTTAATAACAATAACAATTTCTCTTTCAACTTCACCTTTTTCCCTTTCAGCTTCCCCAAAAACTAGGAATTTTGAATCAAAATCAAACCAAAATCAAATCAAAATCAAATCAAAATCAAATCAAAATCAAATCAAAATCAAATCAAAATCAAATCAAAATCAAATCAAAAACATCCTGACCCTATCATTTTATAACGCACTGTACTAATCTGAAAATGGACTCAATAAGAAAAGAAGGGAAAGAGATTCAATCCCATTGAAATCATCATGTCTTTCTCCTCAATCAACTCCACTGCATCTCGACATGTCTAAATATTTAGCTGATTTTTATACTAATTTATTAAAATTTTCAATCAATCTATCCATTGTTATAATCTATCTACTGCAACTGTAGAACAAAAGTATCCTTTTCTTCAACAGTACTCGCTGACATTCGAATCGTTTTGTCTAGGTGTTGAATGATGAAATCCTCAGAAGCCTGAAAAAGGAAAATTCAATAAAGCCGATATTGGAATAGAAGTGAAAATCCATTTCCTTTTTCCGCAGGATCGTTTCGGATTCATAAATAGCCTTCATAGATAGTCTAGAAACATCAAAATCGCCCTGTTTTTAAAAATTAGCATTTTAAAGGCAAATGGACTCACCTGGATTGGGAGCTTTCGGGTCCTTCAGAAAGTAAGTGAGGTTGTGCATTTTGTTTTGGAAAATGAAACAATTTGAAAAACAATTTATTATAAATCAGAAAAAGAAAAACGAAACTAAAAATTAGTTCGGTGGGCATTTTCGTCTTCATCGAATCCAGTGGGTATTGGTGGAGCGCTTTGTCTATTTAATCCGATCACTTCGGGTGTGAAGCTTCTCATCATGAAGTTGACGGATTCAGTCTGAACATTAAACGTATTTTGTCTTTAGTCCAATTCTATCAAACACTAGAGAATTTTATGAAATATACCTCAATGAGCTCCAGCAAGAACTTAAAAACGATTTTAGACGTTGGCCGAGCAATCCTCGATGGAATGTTACATCTAGAATATAGATAATAGCTTTCTAAATGGTTTAGCACGTACAAAGTGATGAAATCGCACAGAGGATGATTGAATTGAAACTTTGGCGGTTCTAGCTTTCCTTTTTGGCTCAACTCGATGAGAATATAACTTTCTTGTCCAAAGCACCACCTGGAAATGGATTTAGTTGTGATAAGCCCAAATGATGCCTACTTTCTTCCAATTAACTCCCACAAAACGACTCCAAAAGACCAAACGTCAATCTTTCTGCTTACCTAAAGAAGTCAGAGTATGCAGAGCTAAAGCTCATTATAAGTGAACAAAGGGATTTTAAATAGCCAGAAAAATAAACATGATTATCAATCCACAACTCCGGTGCCCTTGTTCGGTCTGTTCCCACTGTTTTCTCTGATCTTCCCGAAACTTCATCGAGCAATGATAGATCAAAATCACCAATTTTCGCTACAAAATTTGAGTCTAGCATCAAACTAAATTAGTTGGTACATTTTTTTACTGTCAATGCTTACTTTGAAAGTTTTATATCCGCGTGTATAACGTTTATAGAGTGGAGGTACGTTAATCCTTTAAGAATATTCGAACACCAACGGTAAATTGTATGATCTGAATAAATCCAGTCGGGACTGAAGACAACTGAAACACATCTTTTTGTTATTCAAAAAAACAAGGACACTTCTTTCCATTGATCCATTAGCTAGACGCTCCAATACAAGAACACCGAGATTCATTCCATCTTGCCATTTTTCAAAATGAGTGATGAATTGCACAATGTTTGAATGTGATCCGATGGTCTGCAGAATTTCGACTTCATTTCGAAAGGCTACTTGATTGGCAAGAGATAAAAGTTTTTGACCAGGATCAAAATCGAATCGGTAGCATTTGAAGACACGATTTCTTAAAATAGAACTTACAGATTTTTAGAATAAGTGACTAACTTTTCGAAGCTGATAAACCGTCCACCACGTGAAGTAATTTGCATAGTAAAGAAAGACTTTTAATTGTAAGCTGTTGGTGAAAAGGTAGATGAGGCTTTTAAATAGTTGTCCATCCCTTTGGCATTGGACTTTTCTCTCAACCTTTTCTATCTCACTTTTCCTTTCCTTTTCCTTCTTTTCTCACCTTTCCATTCCTGAAAAAGTGAGAAAGGAAGGCCATCAAGCACTCTCTGCGTCTCTTCAAATTTTCTAGATCTCTCCTATCTCTTTCTGTTTTCAGTACTGGTGTCCCTCTATATCTTGATGTCTCTATATGGACAATAGCTAATGGATCAATGGAAAGAAGTGTCCTTGTTTTTTTGAATAACAAAAAGATGTGTTTCAGTTGTCTTCAGTCCCGACTGGATTTATTCAGATCATACAATTTACCGTTGGTGTTCGAATATTCTTAAAGGATTAACGTACCTCCACTCTATAAACGTTATACACGCGGATATAAAACTTTCAAAGTAAGCATTGACAGTAAAAAATGTACCAACTGATTCAGTTTGATGCTAGACTCGAACTTTGTAGCGAAAATTGGTGATTTTGATCTATCATTGCTCGATGAAGTCTCGGAAAGATCAGAGAAAACAGTGGGAACAGACCGAACAAGGGCACCGGAGTTGTGGATTGTTTATTTTTCTGGCTATTTTAAATCCCTGTGTTTACTTATAATGAGTTTTAGCTCTGCATACTCTGACTTCTTTAGGTAAGCAAAAAGATTGACGTTTGGTCTTTTGGAGTCGTTTTGTGGGAGTTAATTGGAAGAAAGTAGGCATCATTTGGGCTTATCACAACTAAATTCATTTTCAGGTGGTGTTTTGAACAAGAAAGTTATATTCTCATCGAGTTGAGCCAAAAAGGAAAGCTAGAACCGCCAAAGTTTCACTTCAATCATCCTCTGTGCGATTTTATTACTTTGTACGTGCTAAACCAATTAGAAAGCTATTATCTATATTCTAGATGTACCATTCCATCGAGGATTGCTCGGCCAACGTCTAAAATCGTTTTTAAGATCTTGCTGGAGCTCATTGAGGTATATTTCATAAATTCTCTAGAGTTTGATAGAATTCGACTAAAGACAAAATACGTTTAATGCTCAGACTGAATCTGTCAACTTCATGATGAGAAGCTTCACACCGACCGAAGTGATCGGATTAAATAGACAAAGCGCTCCGCCAATACCCACTGGATTCGATGAAGACGAAAATGCTCATCGAACTAATTTTTAGTTTCGTTTTTCTTTTTCTGATTTATAATAAATTGTTTTTCAAATTGTTTCATTTTCAAAACAAAATGCATAACCTCACTTACTTTCCGGAGGACCCGAAACTCCCAAGCCAGGTGACTCCATTTGCCTTTAAAATGCTAATTTTTGAAAACAGGCAACCAGCGATTTTGATGTTTCTAGACTACGCTTGATAAAACAGGGTGCCCAATAATTACGGCAACACGTATCAACTGTATTAATCAGCTATTATGCGTCTAGTTTTTTCGACTCTGATCTGAGTAATGCTGGCTGAAAAGTTGTCTTCTTTGGCCGCAAATCCGTTATCTGGACTCGTGTTTCGGTAAGGTTTCCATAAAACTTTAAGCGACACATGTGGTGACTTGCATTCTCAACTAGCCCCTTCTTTCTATATATAAAAACGAAACTTGAGGGCGTTGCGTTAAAGTTTTTACCGAAATTCACCCATAAAGAAAACACTTCCTTTAAGTTTCACCAAACATTCTTGAATCGCTAAATTTTGAAAGAAAGATTACGCTGGCTAACCGCAGTGTCAATAGTAAAAACTGTACTCTACACCAAAAATTGTCAAAGAACTATGACGATCATCGGTTTTGTTGCTTATTTTTGCAGCTTTATTTTAAACTTTACTTTATTGTTTTTATTGTGAAATTTTATAGGAATGAATGCGATTCGTTCCTCACTCCATCGACAACTCTTTCAACCCGAAAATGAGCGAATCGCGACGATCGGTTGTTTGACGAAAATCGATGGAAAGAGGCGAAAACATCCGACTTATTTGGCAATTGCGTGTAGGTTTTTTTGAAAAAGCAACAAATCAAAACACTTAAACTAGTCTGAAAGTAAATTTAAGTAAGTTAAATTAAATTAGTAAAAATCTAAGTAAATTTAAGTCATCTTGTCATCTAGAATTTTTATTCAATGAAGTAATCACCATTCGAAAGAACAACCTTTTGCCAACGTTCTACACGTAAAGACATTCCACAATAATAAAAATCTTGGTCCTTAGAGGCGAAGAAAAGATCAACCTCGGCTTTGACATCTTCTTCGGAATTGAACCGTTTATTGGCCAAAAAGTTAGACGGAGACAAAAATAAATAATAATCAGATGGAGAAAGGTTTGGACTATAAGGTGGATGTGGTAAAACCTCCCATCCAACACTCTGGATTTCTTGTCGAGTCTGTAAAGAGACATGTGGTCGCGCGTTATCGTTCATGCGGTATCCATTTGTCCAAATTTTTGATAAAATTCATGGCATTCAAGCGTTTCCTTACGGTTGACCCATCACAATTTAATGTAAGGCCTATTTCTGAAGAGGTTGAACGAGGGTTTTCGAGAAGACAGCGTCTTATTTGGTCATCAGATAAAAATAAAAAACGTGGATTACTTTTTCACACACCTAATAGTATAAGCTTTTGAATAAGAACTCTAGAATTCCTTAAGTTTAGGTTTCTAGTTCTAGAATTTTAGTTCTAAAATTTGAATAAGCTCTAGGACTCCTAGAATTCTAGAATTCTAGAGTTTTTCTAGGTTCTAGAAATCTTTAAGCACATGAAAGAAACCTTTTAACAAAGTTTATTCAGTATCAGCTCAACACCCAATCTCTGTTCGAATCTACATCATCAAAGCAGAAAAAGAAGACAATTATAAGAAGAAAGAAACATGGCATTTGAAAGATATTCGAATGGTTGATGGGATTAATCCAAGAAAGGTGAGAAATGAATGCACAAACTAGCAAATTCATCGACTTCAAGAGTCAACTTCTACTTTCCATTCATTTCATTTCAATTTTCATTTCGTTTCAAGATCTCATATCTAATCTTTTAAGGTTTATCTTTGATAGGTCAAAATCAAATAGTTTTAAAGTGATTGCAATAATGAAAGTTTAAAAACTAAGCGTAAATCTAAAACCGCAAATAGATAGGGCTTTATTTGAATGAAATCGACGATCGATGAATCACAGGCTATTTATGAATGCAGAACGATCCTGCCGAAAAAGGAAATGGATTTTCACTTCTATTCCAATATCGGCTTTATTGAATTTTCCTTTTTCAGGCTTCTGAGGATTTCATCATTCAACACCTGGACAAAACGATTCGAATGTCAGCGAGTACTGTTGAAGAAAAGGATACTTTTGTTCTACAGTTGCAGAAAGTAAGTTGAGTTAAATCAGATGTTATAAAATAGCTGG
>CAUEEP010000159.1:0-55935 GCA_958450365.1 Mesorhabditis belari
AGTCTATCTTTCGAAATACTACTGTAATGCCTTGGAATTTTGGCACATAGGCAGGTCTTCTAGTATACAGGTCTTCAGGTCTAGAGAGGTCTAGAGAGCAGGTCTAGAGAGCAGTTCTAGAGAGCAGGTCCAGAGAGCAGGTCTAGAGAGCAGTTCTAGAGAGCAGGTCTAGAGAGCAGGTCTAGAGAGCAGGTCTTCTAGTATACAATGCCGCTTGAAGCAAGCGTCGATGCCTAGCGGGAAATATTCTTGTTTGAAGTTTGCTTGAAAAGAATGACTCCATCGTTCAACGTCAAATTCGGATCCTCCTTGAAAGCTCTCGTAAGGAATCGGTCTTCATTCTATGTTGTTACCTTCGGTCGCCCCTTTCTCCCACATCTGGGCACATTTCCAGACGCATTCATTTTTGCCATAAGAAGAGGAACTGTTTTTGGCATACAACCTTAAGAGACGAGCAACGTCTTGTCGTGGCATTCTTTCCTTCCTTGCCTCGACGATCCTTTCTTTATCCGGAGTTGACAAGTACGCTCCTGGCATCTAAAAAAAATAAAATAGTACCAGTAAATACGAAGCGAACGAAAATAATCGCATGTTTGCTTGAAGTTTTTGTTGGCAGGTGACTGTCTGATCGTCCTCATTCCTCATCGTCACGAATAGTCGATTACGCTATCGTTTTGAAGACTGAAACGTTTTAGGAAACGCCTTCAAAAGCAAATTTTAGCAAATATGTTCAAAAAAAATTCAAAGGGTTGACAATTTTTAGGTGAAACTGCTTCGTGACTGTTTGAAGAAAAACGGGGACGCAAATGCGAGAAGAGCGTTTTGGTACGAGCTCGTATAGTGGGTTGAGTTTAGACTCTGAAAGATCTTTTGCTCTAGTCAGAAATCCCAAGTAAAGCATTTTCTAAAATGCGTGCTCTTCCAAAACTACCATAATCTTGTCTCAAGTTTTATCAAATCTATCTACTTGTATCTTATTGTATCGTTTTTGAATCCTTACAGAATCATACTGAAAGATTGGATAGATTGGATGAAACTAAAGACAAGATTACGGTATCTTTTCTGAAGGCTGAAACATTTCAGAGCCCTCAAAAGGCCCTCAAAAGTAAATTTTAGCAAAGTGAACAATCTCCGAGATGGACATCGTAAAAAAAAAGAAGACGACGAAAAAGAGAAAAAGATTGCCGTTTTGTTGATGAAAGCCGGGTAAATGATCCAAAGAATTTGGTGAATGAGAAATTGATTTCAGCGGATTGTTGAAGGAAATTGGTACAGCGATACAGGCAAATGGGAGTATCGATCAATCCGATTGGGACAACTTACTTGAACAATTTGATGCCATTCAACCAGCAGACCCTCAACCGGTGAGTGAGAGGTTTTACCGGAAAGACAATTAGAATTGTCCGTATTTTATAGTCAAACCAACCGAAAAACGGCTTTTTCTGGGTAGATATTTTGGCGTTGACGCATAGTTTTTGTCGCCATGGCGCCATGGCGCAGACGGGAACGCTCTTGTCTACGGCCGGCACGACCCGGGTTCCACCGCCCGTAGTGCCATTCAATTATGATTTTAAATGTTGCAAAACCGATGGCTCACTGACTTCGAAGACTCACTAAAGACTTCGAAGCTTAAGCTGAACATCGGGGATTACGGTAATCTCGTTAAAATGAAAGAGGTTATCGTAGTCCAGCTAAACGATTAAGCTAGAAAAGTAGCGTACTCCAGTTGCCTTTTGTAAATAAATGGAATATCAAGGAACTAACCGGTGAGCGTATACGGTAGCTTGCTTGCGGTAGCTATACGAAATTACAATCGTTTTTCTTTTTCTCAGGCGTATCTTTAGAAAAACCGTTAATCAACTTTAGATCGATGAAATGTTGGAGTTTGGAGATTGGTTGAAGGAGAGAAAGAATAAAAAGGAAGCTCAACAAAACGAGAATTTACAAAAAACTGTGAATGGGAAAAAGGGGAATGCTGGAAAGGCAAAAAAGACGACGAAAAAGAAGAACGGTAAGGGAAAATTTTGTTTTAAGCATTTTCTATAATGTCAACTTTGGAAGAACTACCGTAATCTTGTCTCCATTTTTATCCATTCATCTTTTTTCGATATTTTTCGGTATCCTACCCTCACAGAATCAGAGATAAATTGTATTGGGCAAATTGGATAAAACACTAGATACTAGACAAGAACACTAGAACACTAGACAAGATTACGGTAGCTGTGCAGTGCGTGAGAGGGTATCGATGGCGTGATAAGTATTTAGATATTTATTTATTTATTCCGAATATAGCACAATCACTAATCTAGCGAGAAATACAATAAATTGGTGAATTGAAAAATGCCGGACTTTGAACTAAAATTTATTCAACATAAAACCATGAATTCATTCCAAATAATTTCCACTATTACTGACGACTTCTGCCCATTTTACAGGCAATTTGCGGATTCCTCTTTCTTGTTGGGATTTTGGTTTGTGTGTGAGACAAGTGTGAGACTCAAAAATGGAGGACTGGAGATGTCCCAGTTCTCACACTTTCTTCAAAAGAAACTCATTTTGGTGTCAATAGAAAAGTTGTAGAGAATCAAAAATTAGGCTTATAGCCAAATTTCCAAAAAGATACACTTAGTATTGGGTTGGGGAGAATGAGTCGGCGCCGAAAATCAAAGAAATTTCTAAAACTTATAGCAGACTTTGTCAAATGATATGCGTTTGATATCAGTAGAATGGTTAACTAATTCTCTACAAAATGACATTTAAAAGAAAACTCAAACAGTGCCTCAGCTCAAGAAAAGACCATTTTTTCACAAAAACTACAAACTGTGATCTAGAAAAAACCATTGGTGGGATCTTCCTGCAAATTTGGCAACTTAAGTAATTGAATGTGCTCTATCTTTTTTATATAAACACCAAAGAAGGTTTATGTGAAAGAAACTGTTCAAATGATGAGTCGGACTCTTTGCCATTTTGACCAGCTGCGTTTGGAAGTTCATAAACTCCACGAAAGAAAAGCTTTGTGGAATCTCTCAAAAGTCTTTTTGTAGAGAAATAGTGGATCCTTTTGATGAAACAAAACGTATATTTAAAGAAGGTTTTATTTGTGCAAAAAGTGTCTTTAAATTTCGGCGCCGACTCATTCTCCCCAACCCAATAGTTTCGCTTAAAATGCAAGTTTTGTGAAAATTCGTAAATTTGGCATTTCTTGAAAACCAGTTTTTGAATCGTTCTGAAAATTTGGATATAAGCTTTATTTTTGATTCTCTACAACTTTTCCATTGGCACCAAAATGGGTTTCTTTTGAAGAAAGTGCTCAAACTGTCACATATGACAATAGCCCGCAGTTTTCAATTCACCAACCCAATAGATTGAGATTAGCCTTGATTTGCGGAGAAGTCAATGTCGAATTTGAGGCTTCGGAGCCGGCCAGAAGAGATTCGAGGGCAGAGAGGGAAGGGAATTATGTAAAAGCCCTGCGCCAGGTGACGAGCGATTACGCGGCCGCACAAAGAACACACAGAACACAGAAATTTTAAGCGGAACTACTAAGTGTATCTTTTTGGAAATTTGGATATAAGCTTCATTTTTGATTCTCTACAACTTTCCCATTGATACCAAAATGGGTTTCTTTTGAAGAAAGTACTCAAACTGTCACATATGACAATAGCCCGCAGTTTTCAATTCACCAACCCAATAGAATCAATCGTTGCTTCAGTGTTTCAAAGCGAAAGAAAAGCAATAAAAAGTGGGCTTTTTATCACACAAACGATCTTTAGAGGAAGAAAAAGAGAAACAGAGATATTCAAAATCAAAGCATCAAATAAGATTTCACAGAAAAGAGCTACTTTTCTGCACAGTAGCTTTCGAAAGTTGGCATTTTTTAGAAAAAGAATCTATTCAACTTGCAGGCAACCCGTCACCCGATCCACCGTAATCCCCGAAGATGCTATACTGGTCCCCTAATATTGTAAGCTAAAACCTTTTTTCTTACTACAGTATGCAGTATTTAGATGAAATGATCAGTAGTACTGTAGAAACTTGTTGATACGGTATTCAGACATTAGGTGACACTGTAGATACGGTATTCAGACATTAGGAGACATTGTAGATACGGTATTCAGACAATAAGACTGACTATCTTGCAGGTAAACAAAAAATGCTGCTTTTTCAGTTCAAAGGCCTACTGTAGTAAGATAAAAGATCAACTTTACGATATTTTTTTTAGCTTATTCTATGTGCTCATTCTTTGTGGTTCTGCCAGTTTTCATAATTTATCCCGAGAATTTTTCATTTCGTCTTTCTCTAGTCTTCATCATCTTCGTAAAAATCCCCAAAACTCTAGTCATCGATTCTATTCAAATGATTCAAACTCTATTCAAATATATATTTGCATTTCTTTTAATTTTTTTTGCATTTCATTGCATCGCTTGCCTACTTACCGTAAATACTGTAATAGTACCCCTCCCGTACAGTCGCGTAGTCGCTTTTTTAGTATTTCATTTTTTTCAAAGCACCCGTACTTTCAAAAAATGCGTCTTTGGTATCAAAAAATAGCTGAAATTCAGGGCTATTTTTTGATACCTAAGCGCGCATTGTAGCATAAACCAGTGTCGAGAAAAACTCGTTCAAAGCTAGACTACGTAACACTCCACACCGTCATTATGGGAGTGGGGTACTATTACAGTATTTACAGGAATGATTTTAAAATCGAGTACCTTTATGTCGTAGCTGATTATGTATTTCAGCCGATGATGAATGGGTGGATCTACGGGCGTCCAACCATCAAGTGTTTGGTATCATTCAACGCAGACTCATTGATAATTATATTTAATTTTTTAAATTAGAAAGATTGGATAAAAAGAAAAAAAGTTACGGTGTTTCAAAGTTTTCTCTCGAACAAACCGTTTTTTTTGCTGTAGTTTTTTTTCTTTTTATCCAATCTTTCTAATTAAAAAAATTTAGCATAATTATCAATAATTCAGCGTTGAATGATACCAAACACTTGATGGTTGGACGCCCGTAGATCCACTCATTCATAATTGGTTGAAATTCATAATCAGCTACGGGGGGGGGGTCCCGGCGATTTTGAATGAAACGTTGTAGCGCCCGGAATTTTAAACTAAACTCCCAAATTTGGTACCAATGGACGCAGAATTTCATTCACTACAAAATGATATAAGAATGTGCTCATACATTAAAGGGTTGCTCTACTAGAAAGGTTTGCCAGAAGAATTTCATTCAAAATCGGCTACGACATGTATAAAATTTGAGTAAAATGTCCCTTTACTATGCCAAATTGGTCGCGTACTTTGTGCCCTGGCGTACTTTGTGCCCTGGCGTACTTTGTGCCCTGGCGTACTTTGTGCCCTGGCGTACTTTGTGCCCTGGCGTACTTTGTGCCCTGGCGTACTTTGTGCCCTGGCGTACTTTGTGCCCTGGCGTACTTTGTGCCCTGGCGTACTTTGTGCCCTGGCGTACTTTGTGCTCTGGCGTACTTTGTGCTCTGGCGTACTTTGTGCTCTGGCGTACTTTGTGCTCTGGCGCATTCTGTAGAAAATTTGCATTTAAATATGGATTAGTCCTGTTTAGATCGTCAAAATGCTAGAGAAAAATGTAAAACCCAATGCGACAGAGGGCTCGCGTTTATCCGAGCACAAAGTACACGCCCCAATTCAATAGATTCAATAGATTTTCTTCAAGTTTTCAATCCCGGTGTCTAGATATCATATTTACCGTATTTTCTCTAATAGTAGTGCACCGTGAGTGTCGCCTAAATTCCTTGAAATCTCGAGAACCGCTTATCAGAACCTATCGATGTGGGGTCGGAAAATGTAGCTGACGATGAGATCTAGCGGGGAATTAGAGTGTTGAGCTTCTGGGAAAACTTTGGAAGCCGTAAATAGGCATCAACTCGGCTCACCGGGGTGCACTACTATTAGAGAGAATACGGTATGCTAATATTTAATAAAACTCGACACAATTCAGATTCAATAGATTCGCAAAATAGGTATAATTTTTATAAAAGATCTATCTATCTATTTGGGATGATTTTTTTTTTGATGCACCCCTCTTGCTTTTCGCTTTTCTTTTCGTCGCTTATCTTAGCGATTTCTCGACCGGTGACTCATGCTCATTGTTATTATGCTCATTGTTAATCTAGTGTTTAAAATTTGCTAATAAATATTTATATTAAAGAAATTCTTTTCCGGCTCTTTTACGGATTCATTTCCGGAGACTACTGCTTTATTTTTATTCATCGTTTTTCTTATTATTCATCGTTTTTATTATAATTCATCGTTTTTATTATGAAAACCGCTTCAAAGAATGTGTTGTTTTTTCCTCAGCTAATCGGACTCTGACGCAAACTTATATACGGTTTTGAGCCGAGGGCTATATCAGCCGAGGATCACTGTTTCACCCCGTGACTTTTGCTCAATTTGATTGCCAATGACTGCCAATGACTGCCAATGCCTGCCAATGACTGCCAATGACTGCCAATGACTGCCAATACCTGCCAATGCCTGCCAATGACTGCCAATGACTGCCAATGACTGCCAATGACTGCCAATGACTGCCAATGCCTGCCAATGACTGCCAATGACTGCCAATGACTGCCAATACCTGCCAATGACTGCCAATGACTGCCAATGACTGCCAATGACTGCCAATGCCTGCCAATGACTGCCAATGACTGCCAACTCTTTAACTTATTATCAACTTGTTATTTTTTGGCTTAATTTCAATAGGCAACAAAATTTCATTTTCTTATTTTACTGCTTCAAATTTTGACTTTAAATTTAGACGACTTTCGAAGGACTGAATGAGAATGTCTTATGGCGATTTTTGCCTTTCCAAAAATGGTACGCAACTCTCTACGAATTTCAGGTTAACTTTTATCTTTCTAAACCTTTCGTAGTAGGATTTTGGTTTGTGTGTGAGACAAGTGTGAGACTCAAAAATCGAGGACTGGAGATGTCCCCGTTTGAGCACTTCCTTCAAAACTTTTATTTTATTTAACTTTTATCTTTCTAAACCATAAACACCCTTTTACAATCATTTTTTATAAAGTAAAAAAGCGTATTGATGATGCTCACTTAATGATGCTCACTTGCTGATGCTCGCTTGCTGATGCTCACTTGCTGATGCTCACTTGATGATGCTCACTTGATGATGCTCACTTGCTTCTTCTTTTACCCTGTTAAAGTAAAGTTAAGATAATTGGGAACTCTTTTGAAAGAAAAGCGTCGGGGTTCAGCTTAATAATTGCTATAAAAAAAATGATTTTCGAGTAGAAATTTGATGTGCTTGGGCAAAACATTGGATCTGTAAGTATGAAAGATCGGTTTTTCTTATGAAATGCTTTGTTTAAAACTCCCTAATTCATTGGTTCAATTACGGTTTTTTCTATCGGAAAGCTCTATTAATTTCTTGACAAAATTGCTTTTTAGAGTTTCTGAAAACCTTTTCTTTTTTTTGGCATTTTACGAGAGAGCTGAGAAGCAAAGTAGTCAAAAAAAAAATGACAAATCAACCGATTTGGACACTTTCGTCCATAGAAATCTATCTTAATGTAAATAGAAAAAAAGTTATGGCAATTTACAGATTTGATATTTATAAACCCAATATTTTCCCCAGTTCTGCCATTTTGCTAAGTTCTTTTTTCTATGGAACGACCTTTCCAAGAGCCCTCCTATATTGTGACGTTTCGAAGGAGTGACTCACACTCTGACAAAGCTCCAAAGAC
This sequence comes from Mesorhabditis belari, assembly GCA_958450365.1. Lineage (NCBI taxonomy): Eukaryota > Metazoa > Nematoda > Chromadorea > Rhabditida > Rhabditidae > Mesorhabditis > Mesorhabditis belari. The sequence continues at coordinate 7,742 of CAUEEP010000159.1, forward strand.
TGTTCTATGCACAAGATGTTCTATGTACTCTTGCACACGTTTTTTTGGCCGAGTCTTGTATAGATAGAGTGTCTCTCTCTGGATCTGTCGGAGAGTGATCTCATTTGAGGAAAATTGAAAGAGAACCGGGAAGAGAACCGGGAAGAGAAGACGATTTATCACTTTTAACGGCCTTGTGCCTAGAGTGAACTGCATTTTTGCAAAAGTGCAAAAGGTCTCTCCCCGGCCGGGAATTGAACCCGGGTCTCGCATGTGACAGACGCGGATACTAACCACTATACTACCGAGGAACGTGGTTGGGGTGGACAAAGTGGCATTATGATGGACTTGGACCATGTTTAGGCTTAAGATTTGATTCTTAAATTTGCAGATTTAAATTTTTGCAGAATTTAAAATCGGTTAGAGAAGTAAATCTCTGATCAAATAATCTAATAATCTTTAACTTTTTCTTTTAAACTTTTGAATTTGAAACGACGAGAGACGTTTTGGGGTGACTCATGTCCCTCAAAACTCATGTCAAAGCTCATATAAAAGCTCATGTCAAAGCTCATGTCAAAGCTCAAGTCAAAGCTCATGTCAAAGCTCATATCAAAGCTCATGTCAAAGCTCATGTCAAAGCTCAAGACAAAGCTCGTGTCAAAGCTCATATCAAAGCTCATGTCAAAACTCATGTCAAAACTCATGTCAAAGCTCGTGTCAAAGCTCATGTCAAAACTCATATCAAAGCTCATATCAAAGCTCATGTCAAAGCTCATGTCAAAGCTCATTTCACTCACAAGTTCAGCTTGTATCGAAGCTGCAAAACAATATCTTGCATGGCGAAAGTCTTCAAGCCAAACCCTTTCCTTTTCTCTTCAATTTATTTCTCTCTCACCAAATCGATAAGATTTGTTGAGTGTGATCTCTTTTCCTGCTTTACCCCGTTTTCTCCCCATTTCTCTCAATATTTCCCCGTTTTTGGTCAAAACCGAAAAAAAGACAATTCCCTTATCGCTTTCACAATCGATTGGCAACAATATTTTGAAGAAATATCGCACTTTTCAAGTGCAACTTGTCAGTTAATCCGGAAGTTTAAAGTCAAAACTTGTTCTGCTTCCGTTCATCATTGATTTCATGTACTTATCTACTTCATTCTAAAGTTAAAAGTTGACTAATATCTGAGTATAACTGACAAAACAAAGACAAACACAAATACGACGTACGTACTAGCTAAGCTCTAGGATTTGCTTCTTGTTATAGCTAGGCTTATTGATCGTCGCTCGTTTGTCGCTTTTTATAGCTAGGCCTAATGATCTAAATTCTTTAAATCCGACAAAAATTTAAGCTTTTTCAAATTTTCAAATATTCAGCCAAGTTTTTCTTTAATACTTTGACTTTTCGTTAAATTTTGTATTAAATTTCCTTCATAATTTTTGAACTTTTCTCTTTCATGAAACCTTTCGAACTCTTTGAATATCTTAAAAGTTAATTATCTAAAGTAAATTGACTAATATATGTTTTTGTAAGCCTGAGATTAGTTCTACTGTAACATAGCATTGATATTAAGTTGATAAAATGATCAATTCCCGCTTGGTAACGAGGTTTTTCCTTGCGCAAATCATTGCACAACTCACAACTCACAACTCACAACTTGCACAACATTTCCTGGCATAAGACAATGATAGAATTTTTGTTGACCTGTTAAGAGCGCAGGTCAACAAAAATTCTATCATTGTTCTCTCATTTGTCTCATTCATTTGCACAATAAAGTTCTCATTTGAAATGATATTTTTTTCCAATTCAGCTATAGACTTAGATTTAGAAATAAAATAAATTGAAAAGGTGGAAATAAATTGCAATTACGATAGAAAGCTTTCAAAATGAGCCGTTTCAAATACAGTTATTCTAAGTCCATAGTCCAGTCCAGCTGAATTGAAAAAGAATATCATTTCAAATGCGAACTTTATTGTGCTCTTAACAGGTCAACAATAATTCTATCATTGTCTTGTGCCAGGAAATGTTGCGAATGAGTTGTGCAAGGAAAAAAACTCGTTACCAATCGGGCATTGATTATTTTATAAACTTAATATCAATGCTATGTTACAGTAGAACTAATCCCAGACTTACAAAAACATATATTAGTCAATTTACTTTATTGTGCTCTTAACAATTTACTTCAATTTACTTTATTGTGCTCTTAGCAGGTCAACAAAAATTTTGTCATTGTATTGTGCCAGGAAATGTTGCGAATGAGTTTATTGCTATTTATTTCCATTTTGTCTATAAAACTGTCGATTTTCTATAAAACTAAAATGAATCTTTGTGCAAATTTAGATAAATATTAAAATTTTAAATAGTTATCTATTTTCCGTTTGTCTTGATTTATCCCTTTTCAAGTAATTTTCACCATTAAAAGCTTTATTCAAGTACAGTTGATCCATTTCACCTATCTATTGGGTTGGGGAGAATGAGTCGGCGCCGAAAATCAAAAAAATGTCTAAAACTTCTATTCGACTTCGTCAAATATCCGCTCAAGAAAAAGCCATTTTTTCACAAAAACTACAAACTGTGATCTAGAAAAAACCATTGGTGGGATCTTCCTGCAAATTTGGCAACTTAAGTAATTGAATGTGCTCTATCTTTTTTATATAAACACCAAAGAAGGTTTATGTGAAAGAAACTGTTCAAATGATGAGTCGGACTCTTTGCCATTTTAACCAGCTGCGTTTGGAAGTTCATAAACTCCACGAAAGAAAAGCTTTGTGGAATCTCTCAAAAGTCATTTTGTAGAGAAATAGTGGATCCTTTTGATGAAACCAAACGTATGTTTAAAGAAGGCTTTATGTGTGCAAAAAGTCCCTTTAAAGTTTGGCGCCGACTCATTCTCCCCAACCCAATATTGGTTCTCAGTTTACTGCTTTACTGATTTACTGCTTTACTACTTTATTTTATCAATTACAGTCAAAACAATGTAAAAGCCATGCCAAACGATCAGCCGCTAAACAAAAGAAAACGCCATTATGCGGAGGAATTGGAGGGGACCTCCACGACGTCGACGGCAGCTTTTTCAACAATTCCACAAACGCTTTCGACTGAAAAGTTCGTTTCTAGCACCTAATACCAGGCTGATTTGCCATATCGCGAGCGATTACGCGCGCACACAAAGAACATCTCGCTAGTCATTCACATAAGAATTTCTCTTTTCCTTTGTAGATTGTGTAAAAAAGATATTCAGCTGTAGATTTGTACCGGGAGATTTCCGAGGTTAGGAAATCGATTTGAGATATTCATTTTATTTTATTCCTTTTGCAACATTCAAAATTTAGCAATCTCCCCTCGTGGACAGCTTTCGAACATGAAAAGGTAATGACTGAACTTGGCTTTGGACTTGGCCGGTTCTGACAAGGAACCAGATCAAGACTGGGGGTCCGGTCTTGATCTGGTTCATTGTCAGAACTTGACTGGCCGGAACTAGGTCTAGTCTAGATCGGGTTCTGATATCGCCCTGGTCTGATTTGTATCTGGTTCTGGCCTGGTTCTGGCCCGGCCTGGTTCGTGTGTTTTCTGGCCCGACCTGGTTCTGGCCTAGATCTAGCGCTGGGTCTAACTAGACCGGCACTTGAGCCTAGCTCCGTACTTGGCTAAATGTCTCCTTCTAGGATATGCCTTTCACCCAGTCAATTCCACAATATCAAGAGTTCAACCAACCGCAGCCACATCAACCGCACCAACTCCCACCACCTTCTGGTAAACAAAATGACAAAAAGCTAACAGACTACTTTACATTGTGCTCATAAAATTTTGCATATTTACAGATGGCTTCGACTTGACAAATTTATGCGGCAATATGAATCTTGAGATGAATCATGGCGAGATCGTTGATCCAGTCTACTCCAATAACACATGGTTTGCCACAGAACAGTCCGTGGATTCGTATCTCGGTCAGTTAAAGACCTAAGCCAAAATTTGACTTCAATTTTCAGATCAACGACCACCCGAGGCTTTCAATACAGCGTACCCTGGATATTTTCAAGGATCCGATCAATGTGAGTTGTGCCAGAAATAAAAAGAAATCCTTTTCGCAGTCGGTTTTGAATCGTATTCAATGGGAAGAAGTCAAGAAGACCTTCGGGATCCGGATCAACCAGGTGAGATTCTAGAAAGGATAACTGAGACACGGCCTGGTTCTGTCCTGGCCGTGTCTATGGCCTTGCCTTATCTAGCTTAGCCTTAAGAAAGATAAAAATAACTTTAGGAGTTTTCCTTTCTAAACCAACTCCCAAAGTTATTGTTATCTTTCTTAAGGCTAAGCCAGATAAGGCAAGGCCATAGACAAGGCCAAGCCTGGCTTCTGGAGGCCTCAAGCTTTTATGGTCCATGAAAGCAAGCCTAGAAAAAAATCAAGCATGGCCTTGAGGGCCCAGGCCATGCCAGGACCTGATCCTGACCTATCTAGGAAGTTGTCTGAACAAAACCGCGCACTAGGTCCATCTCATCTTTACCACACTCCACAACCAAAAACGCTTTTCGACTTCGACTTCAACGAAGACCTGCGCTTATCAGGTAAATCTCATAGCTGAGAATGATTAGCAACTCCTTTAAACCCTTAGGTAAAAACTAGAAAATGGGTGCCCCCAGAAATCGTGAGTTCCTGAGAGCACAAAGTACAACTGACAGCTTTTAGTCAGTGAAGATGCTGTAGAAGGGAATGAAGGTCGAGTCAGAGATGAGAGGAATAATCTATTGGAAGATTGGAAAGTCAAAGATTGGAAATCGAGTGAATGGAAAAAATTGGAGGAACACTGTACAAAAAGTTTCGGATGTCTTCCACCGCCTCCACCACCCGCAATTTTATATGAGAGGAAGAAAAATGGGAGAAAGGTTTGACTAGAGATTTTTGTATAAAAGATTATACTGATGTGCATTTGAGAAAAGCGATTGTACTTGGGTTTAGATTGTCTGGCTGATTGATTTGGATGGGTCAGGGAGAAGATCTGATCTGTTTATTGCCTGAGTATGCTTGGCTTTGCTACAGTTTTTATCGACAGTAGTCTCTGGGATGTTATGCTAGGCTAGAGTCAGGTCTAGATCAAGGTTCTGACTGTCTTTTCTGATCGATTCTGAAAATTGCCCCGAAAATGGCTTTCGGTTGGCTAAAAGCTTAGCGTGGCTTAGACTAACTTACATTAGATTATGATTGGGACATCATTTCTTTTTCTATACTTTTTAAAAATACGGATTACGATAGGTTTCCCTGAAATTTGGATTTTTTAGAAAGTATAACCAAATACAGTATTTTTATATTGGGTTGGTGAATTGAAAACTGCGGGCTATTGTCATATGTGACAGTTTGAGGACTTTCTTCAAAAGAAACCCATTTTGATGTCAATGGAAAAGTTGTAGAGAATCAAAAATGAAGCTTATATCCAAATTTCCAAAAAGATACACTTAGTAGTTCCGTTTAAAATTTGTGTGTTCTGTGTGTTCTTTGTGCGGCCGCGTAATCGCTCGTTGACTGGCGCAGGGCTTTTACATAAGGCCCTTCCTTCACCCGTTGCCAAACGAAACTGGCGGGCTCCGAATCCTCAAACTTCTTCGCAAATCAAGGCTAATCTCAATCTATTGGGTTGGTGAATTGAAAACTGCGGGCTATTTTCATATGCCCCGGTTTGAGCACTTTCTTCAAAAGTAATCCATTTTGATGTCAATGGAAAAGTTGTAGAGAATCAAAAATGAAGCTTATATCCAAATTTCCAGAACGATTCAAAAACTGGTTTTCAAGAAATGCCAAATTTACGAATTTTCACAAAACTTGCATTTTAAGCGGAACTACTAAGTGTATCTTTTTGGAAATTTGGCTATAAGCTTCATTTTTGATTCTCTACAACTTTTCCATTGACACCAAAATGGGTTTCTTTTGAAGAAAGTGTGAGAACTGGGACATTCCTCCATTTTTGAGTCTCACACTTGTCTCACACACAAACCAAAATCCTACTACGAAAGAGGAATCCACAAATTGCCTGTAAAATGGGCAGAAGTCGTCAATAATAATGGAACTATTTGGAATGAATTTATGGTTTTATGTTCAATAAATTTTAGTTCAAAGTCCCGCAGTTTTCAATTCACCAACCCAATAGAATCTATTAGGTTGATGCAAAAGTCTTTTTCATTTTTTTCGTCTGCCGTTTCAAGCCAACAAATGCACGAATTAAACTACGGTTGATTTCATTAGAAAAAGCAATTATTTTTCTGCAAAATAACATTAAAACGGGTTTAAAAATATTTAATGCCTGGATTTTCTTGAGAGTATGAAGTCGGGTAGTCAAAAAGGGCTAACTCGATGATGCGGTTTAGACACCTTAGCTAAAGAAAACCTATCTTCGTGTCAATAGATAAAAGATAGAGAAAAAAAAAGTTTGATATTTCGCCAAAATTTGAGAGAAATTCATTCAGCCAATTTTTCCGTAGAGTTTTTTATAGATTTTTACGAAAAAGGCGTTTTTCACTCTCGAATTTGCTTGAAAGTGAACCGAAATTCATTTAAAAAGATGCAAATTGAACAAAAAAACACTTTTTTTATAGAGCAAACTATAGATTAATTGGTGAATTTGTTACTTTTTAACAGAAGTACGAAAAAAACGAAAAGACTTATGCATCAACCTAATATTTTATAGTTTTATAGAATCTATCAGTTTTATAGAATCTATCAGCAAGCCTACCGTAGCATAGTCTAACTGATAACAAACTTTGCATAGATTTCACTTATAATCTGTAATGTAATATAATATGCATAGAAAGCCTTTAACTTACTGATAGATAGATTGTCTTACTTATTTGTGGTTAAACCAATATAACTTTAAAGATGCATCCGGAAAACGAGATCGATCCATACTTTCATCTGACCGACAAAGACGCGCTCACGTTAATGGAGGGGAAAAGACGAGGAAATGAAATGGTTTTTAGAAAAATTATTCATAAAAAAAAGTTATTATTTCAGCTCAAAACGGGAATCACCAGTTGGTACGAAGCTGCGGATAAACAGGAAGCGGCGAAGCAATTGTGGAAAGAAATCCTTGGGTTAGTTCCCTAAAAAGACCAAATTTCGAAAGCTAACATAACCGTGCTTCTAAGTGAAATTCTGTGGATTCTATTTAAATATCTCTAGCAGGTTACGGTAGGAATATACGAGATTTAGACGTGTGATCAACAATCGCCAAAGCACGGCCGTCAAGAATCGCTCCACTGATGCGCACGGGCATTTCAGCCGAGCAACTATGCAAGTTTGGTAAGTTATGAACAACCTTTTTATTGTATTTCTTTTTTTACTTGAAACTAGCCTTGAACTCTATTCGATTTTTTTTTCTAGAAAATAATCACAAAATTTAGCGAAGCGGCTAGTCGATATCGAGATCTTTTGGTGAGGTTGTTCAATGGACAAATGATGGGAGAAGACGCTCAAAGAGAGATGAATTCGATCGATCAGACAATTCTCGTGCCTGATGAAGAAGGACGGACTTTGGTTAGTGAAATAAAAGAGGAAAAGTTGCGAATATAAAAAATCTCTTTGAGTGCTGACTATTAGACATGGGAAAACGGGTCGGGTTGGATCGGATTGGATCGGATTGGATCGGATTGGATCGGAGCGGAGCGGATTGGATCGGATTGGATCAGAGCGGAGCGGATCGGATCGGATTGGAGCGGATCGGATCGGATTGGAGCGGATCGGATCGGAGCGGAGCGGATAGGATCGGAGCGGAGCGGATAGGATCGGAGCGGAGCGGATAGGATCGGAGCGGAGCGGATAGGATCGGATAGGATCGGAGCGGAGCGGATAGGATCGGAGCGGAGCGGATAGGATCGGAGCGGAGCGGATAGGATCGGATTGGATCGGATAGGATCGGAGCGGAGCGGATAGGATCGGAGCGGAGCGGATAGGATCGGAGCGGAGCGGATAGGATCGGAGCGGAGCGGATAGGATCGGAGCGGAGCGGATAGGATCGGATTGGATCGGAGCGGAGCGGATCGGATCGGAGCGGATCGGATCGGATCGGATTGGAGCGGATCGGATCGGATCGGATCGGATCGGATCAGATCGGATCGGATCGGATCGGATCAGATCGGATCGGATCGGATCAGATCGGGTCAAAAGTTGACCCGACCCGACCCAAGAATTTTCCGGTTGCCCCGAACTGACCCGATCCGACACTAATTGCTGAACTTGCGCCAAAATGCATCAGAGTTCAGCGAGAAAACTTACAATTAGTGTCCTGTTTCAGTATATTATGTCAGGATCTTCTAATGACTTTCAAATATTTTGAGCTGAAGCTTTTCCATAATAAGCCGGAAACTGGATAAACGAAAAAAACTTTCAGTTGAGCCGGGTGCGCGACTTCGCCGAGACCGAGGCCAACAAAAAGCCGACAACAAGGCAAAAAACGATGCCGAAAGATGAAAAAAACAATAAAGATAAAAAGAAGAAATAAGGGGGGAAAAGTTTGCGAGATATTTCGAGATTAGGATACGGAAAAGTTTGAAAACTTTATCGTATCGAATCGAAATCGTATCGAAAGCTTGAGCTTGTTAAAAAGTTGATCTTCTTCAACTTGTTCATCTTATTTCCTCCAAATTATTCTCTCCGATCAAAAAACTTTGTAATCTTAAGTGATTTTGAAATGGAAATTTTTTGAAAATTTGAATTAGAAAGCTCTTCTAATATTTTTTTCTAAAATGCATTAAAATTACCGTAATCAAATCACCAGTTTACATCTAATTAGCCTCATTTTCGGGATAGGCTAATTTCCGCCATTTTATTTGCGCAACAGGGTCATTTGCGCAACTGGGTCGTTGCGCTTGCGCAACTGGGTCGTTGCGCTTGCGCAACTTGCCATAACTTTCTTCTAAGTCGACCAATCTTTATGATTTTGGTGTCATTTTGTAGAGCTCGATAAGTGCAACAAAATGAAACCAAAATCATAAAGATTGGTCAACTTAGAAGAAAGTTATGGCAAGTTGCGCCAGGGCCCAGTTGCGCCAGGGCCCAGTTGCGCCAGGGCCCAGTTGCGCCAGGGCCCAGTTGCGCCAGGGCCCAGTTGCGCCAGGGCCCAGTTGCGCCAGGGCCCAGTTGCGCCAGGGCCCAGTTGCGCCAGGGCCCAGTTGCGCCAGGGCCCAGTTGCGCCAGGGCCCAGTTGCGCCAGGGCCCAGTTGCACCAGGGCCCAGTTGCACCAGGGCCCAGTTGCACCAGGGCCCAGTTGCACCAGGGCCCAGTTGCGCAAAGTAGCCTATCCCCAATTTTCGTATTATTTGATGAGAAATGACCAAAACTCATTTAATAATACAAAAATTGGACTGGAAAAGGAAAATAAATGGAAAATAGCTGTTAGATTATGGTAATTTTCTGAAATTTGCATCTAGAAAACACGCTAGCCAAGTGCTTGTATCATCGATTTTTTTGTGATTTTTGGCATATCTTCTAGAAATTGCATTTATTTATGTATTTATTTGTAGTCAGCTTTGTTTTCTTTATATCTAGTCGCTCAATTTCTACCCATTTCATTTGTCCAAATCACAACAAACAGTTGCTCAGAGATTTTGTGTTTTTACTTATCAAGACTTATCAAAAACTTTCCCATATCTCTACTATATTTAAAGTACTAACTTCCCCGTATCTCTACTATATGTAGAGTACTTCCCCATATCTCTACTATATCCCTCTCTACTATTCTACTATAAACTCTCTACTATCTCTACTACTATATATAAATTTTATTTTTTGAAAAGCTGAATATTTTTATACTCTATGAAAAAGCTGCTCAAGTCATTCGAATAATGGAAAACTTTTTCCGAATGTTTACTCGATAAGCGCTCTAATTGCTCTAATGTATTGCTCGGCTGCCGTCTTGTCTAAACATTTATCCACAGTAATCTTTGAGAAGATAGAGTTAGATTACTTATTTAGATTTAGATTAGAGTTAGATTCGATTTAGATTAGAGTTAGATTAGAGTTAAATTAGATTTAGATTCGATTTAGATTAGAGTTAGATTACTGTAGAATTCGGAAAAAGTTTTCAAGTTTCAAGTCTCCTTATTTTTCCGCGCAAATCCACTTTTCGCTTGTCTCACTTTTCCTACAAAATTTCCTCCCAATTCTCTTATCCTTCCGGTATTTTTTTTGAAATTCGGTGAAATTTAAAAAAAAACTCTGTGATTTTTAAAAGCGAAAACTTAATAAATTTTATTTTTTCTATTTCCTATCTAGTTATTTATTTGTTATGAAGGAAGTTTATCGATGTTATCCACCGCAAAAAAAAAATAGAAAACCGGGGAAATTTTGGTGAAATATCACATGGAAAAGGTTTGTCTAATAAAATTACGAAAATACTCCGAAAGTGGTCGAAAATCATTTCAGGAAAAGGAGTAAACAACCCCAGGAAGAAGACTGAGAGCCGATACAGAGACAACCGCAGAAAAACTGAAAAATGGAAAACTTTCAAAAGTCTAATGAAATCTTTCGATATTAAGAAGAAAAATATACAAAAAGATACAAAATAAGAAATAAAAAGACTTCCAGATTCTGAAAGTACGGTAATATCTGTCTAATAACAGGTACTTAAGGTACAGAAACTCAGCCAGATCCACTCAGCAAAAACCTTTGTACATCAACACAAACGTTTGCTTTTTCAGACTTGTTTAAACCTATTAGTTTCAGTTCTATTATCACGAAATGCATTATTTTTCAAGCTTTTCATTTACTTCTTACAGACAAACAAAAAATCAAAGCAAGAACTCGTCCTATTTTTCAACATCCTTCCCACATTTTCAAATGTTTCAAAAAGTCAGGCAAGACAACACTTTTTGATGTATTGGGTTGGTGATTTGAAAACTGCGGGACTTTGGTTTGTGTGTGAGACAAGTGTGAGACTCAAAAATGGAGGACTGGAGCTGTCCCAGTTTGAGCACTTTCTTCAAAAGAAACCCATTTTGGTGTCAATAGAAAAGTTGTAGAGAATCAAAAACTAGGCTTATAGCCAAATTTCCAAAAAGATACACTTAGTAGTTTCGCTTAAAATGCAAGTTTTGTGAAAATTCGTAAATTTGGCATTTCTTGAAAATCAGTTTTTGAATCGTTCTGAAAATTTGGATATAAGCTTCATTTTTGATTCTCTACAACTTTTCCATTGACACCAAAATGGGTTTCTTTTGAAGAAAGTCCTCAAACTGTCACATATGACAATTGCCCGCAGTTTTCAATTCACCAATCCAATAGATTGAGATTAGCCTTGATTTGCGGAGAAGTCAATGTCGAATTTGAGGATTCGGAGCCGGCCTGAAGAGCTTGGAGAACAGAGAGGGAAAGGGACTTATGTAAAAGCCCTGCCCCAGACGACGAGCGATTACGCGGCCGCACAAAGAACACACAGAATACACAAATTTTAAGCGGAACTACTGTGTATCTTTTTGGAAATTTGGATATAAGCTTCATTTTTGATTCTCTACAACTTTTCCATTGACACCAAAATAGGTTTCTTTTGAAGAAAGTCCTCAAACTGTCACATATGACAATAGCCCGCAGTTTTCAATTCACCAACCCAATAGTAATCTAAAGATATTCAAATTTTTAGTTTCCAAAGTTTAATGCCATCAGATAGATGCTACATATGAAATATAAACAACTAAGTGAATTCTTTTTATATCTAGATTCTTTAGTTGAATGTCTTGAATGTGTTTCCCTTTTTATACCCCTCGTTCTCTCTTTTCCTACCGTACTTGGTAAGGACCGTTTGCTATTTCGTGCTCCTTTTCCCTTGGGTCATTTTTTCATTTTTTTATTTTTTCATTTTTTTTTTTGGTGCTTAGGATTGCGACGCGTTTTTGCCTTTCCCTTTTATTTCTTTTATATTGTTTTGTTTTTTGTGAATTCTTTTATTCTTTTATTCATCGATTCTTTTATTCTTTGTACATCAATTCTAAATTTAATTCAATCCAAATCACACGTATTAGCAAAAAGTACTTTGGTTTCTATTCATCTTCAAATGTTAACTAGTTTTCTTGCAATCCTTTCTTACAAGGCCAGGCAAATTTCAAACGTTTCGATGTAAATCTATTGTACTTTGTAAAGCGGTTGACATGCTTGTCACGTTTGAGTATTTCATTGAAAGTTTTTCGGTAAACCCTAGACTTTTTGACTCTCCAAAGCAGACACCGTGCTAAAATAGTACCCAACGAGGAAACTAACTCTTTTTATAGATCCAAACTTTCAAGGAGCTCAAATGCGACCAGAAATTAACCAGAAACGTTTTCTAAATCAGTTTTTCGCGAGGAACTAACTTTCTAACTAACTATGCCCTGTAAATGTGCCTGATATCTAAACTGTGTTCTCAAGATGTCTAAATTTGTACTCAATGATGTTTTTTCTCATCATCAGTTCACACAAACAAGCTCTCATTCTCTCATTATCCCATTCACTTCCTGGCTCACAGACCATCTCCCTTTCCCCCCTCTAAAGCTCCGCCTTTTCGCAACACCAACAATTTCTCTTATTCTTCTTCATCAGATCCATTTCAATCTTAGATCCAAACGTACTTATCTCTTTTCCGGTACAAAAAAGACCACCATTTTCCTAGAATCTTAAATTTTCTCAATCTCATCGTTTCTCGTCGTTTGAATTTAAGTTCTCACCCCGAAAAAATCTCCACTCTCAAATAAACGAGCAATTGAGCCAACAGCTCGTTTTTCTTTTAAAGCAAAAAGCAAAAAGTTTTTTCGGCTCTTTGAGATAACACGGCCGGGTACGTATCGATTCGAACCGTTTTTTCACTTTCTCCAATCTCCCGTTCACCTCACCCCCAATTTTTCAGCAATGGATAGGGTTTAGCGAGTGGAAAATTGAAAACTTTTTGTGATAGTTGGCCATTTCCCCTTCCGGGAAAGAGATTCTTGGAATTAAGTTTGAGAAATCTTTGACGGGTTACAAATTCTCACAAAATTTCACAATGATTTTATTTGCAACATTTTGACAAACACAAGCAAGACTGAACGGTACTTTCCTATTTGTTAGAAGAATAGAAGCGATTTGTTGGCATTTTTCAATTTGTGACTTTTTGCTTGATCTTTGTGACTTTAAATTGGCTTTTTCACGAATTTGTAAATGATAACACTATTTTCCCAAAAAGCACCTTAAATACTTGTCTATAGTATCTCTGTACAAGACTCAAGTCTAGAAAAGTGCTCATAGTAAGACATAAGGCCCTCTCCTAGCGGCAATGGGGCATGTGCTGGTAGTTCATTGGTGGAGCGTTTGCCCGGTAAGCGAGAGGTCGGGTGATAGGTCGCGGGTTCGAATCCCGGTGCTATCACTTTTTGGATTCCCAGCCCAACCCATAAAAGGATTGGCGTCGCTTAATGGTTGATGGGGAATTTTGCCTAATAGTTATCAAAAAAAACCCTCGTTTTATATGCAAAAAAATGTGAAAAAGAAATAAAAATTCAAATGCTAAAAGTGAAAAAGTACATTTTAATCATTAAAAAAGTACAATTCTCCTCATTTTTCTTTGTTCAAAACCAAATTCAGATTTAGAATTTGAAAAATTCAAAGCTAAAAGATCAAAGTTCGTTAGACAAATAAAGCTAAAAGTTAAGTAAACTTTGAAAAACAAGCAAAGTTTGCCTAGCATTTAACTCATCCTAAAAAGCTAGCTAAAACTAACAAAGCAAGTTTTCCCTGTGTTTTACATTTCAAGGTTCCCTAAAACTATCAAAATTTCGGCTAAAATTTCATTTAAACCTCAATTCTTTAGTCTAAATTTGCGGTTTTCTCGATATCAGCACAAAAAAAAAAGGAGAAAAAAGGGTGGTCATGAGGCCATGAGCATTCCCCCCATTTAAAACAAACGACAAATTTGTGTGGAAAATTTCATAACTCTTTTCTTTTTGTTTATTCAATCGAATTCTTTACATCAAAAGCTTTATCATTTTTGTTTTTTTCCTTGCATCTCATTATTATTTGAGACTTCCCCCCCCCCCCTTGCAAATGCGAAATTCATTGTACATAGTGCTACGCGTAATTGCATCTTTTTTGACTTTCTAAGCTGAAAAACAACAATTACTCATAAAATCTGTGCGTAATTTTGCATAGAATAGAAGAGATATAATACTGTTTAATGATATTGACAATCGTAGCCGAGGAGTACAAAAAATACTATGCTGAAAAAAAGTTAAATTCGAGTTTTGGGGTAGACATGGGTTCGATCGATCGTTCTTTGCGCTCCGACGTAAACTAAATCGCTCTGGCACCGGAAATCCCAATTTTTTTGGCGATACAAAAACGGTGCTGCGAGAAAAATGAGGAGTTGTGGGTGCCAGATCGATTTAGTTTACGTCGGAGCGCAAAGAACGATCGACCAAACCCATGTCTAGTTTGGGATCTCCAAAATCGTCTTTTTTCCGTCTTTTTTTCGTCTTTTTTCCATCTTTTTCTGCATTAATACATTTTTAGAAGTAATTATTATAAAAAGAGTGCTTTTTAAGCTCCATTATTGCAAATTTAAGCTTATCTTCGCTAGCCGATCTGACTAGTTTTTAAACCAGGTTTTTGGATCCTATTGTAGCATAGTTTTTTTTCCAATTCAGCTATTCTAATTTAAATCTATCTTGTTTTCTATCATTAAATTTAACCGTCGAAATTCCCGTCAAAATTCCCGTCAAAATCCCCATCAAATAGTCTTACCTTCTCTGGGATTTGATGAGGGGAAAAGGGGAGGGCCTTGATTAGTCATCCCAGTGCCTTTCAATTTTTTCCCAATTTTTTCAATCAAGCTTCTCCCGAAACGGAGTCCAAATTCTACTCACTTTTGAATTTTGCAATAATTTAAAAGAATTTTTCAACTACTGTATTTCCCTTGCATCAGGCTAACGTTGAGAAATCAGCTCTTGAGAACAAGAAGAACTGCTCAACCGTCATTGATTTAAGAATCCTTGTGGTAGCCCTAACTGGGCAATTTAACACTAACTATAAGTAGTAGTAAGTAAAGACACGTTTTTTAGGCTAACAGCACCATTTTGAATAATATGTGCCTTTCTTTAAAGTACTATGTCTACGTGTAAGTCCACAAAATAGTCCAAAGTTGACTAGACGTCTAAAAATCACTCACTTTTTCGATTCATTTGTCATAAACGATCAAATAACTTTTACAGTATTCTTAGAGTTGCGGTAAACAAACAGAATTATTATAAGAAATTCTAGGTATCTTGAAAGACTTTGGCTGAATTGGTGATGAGAGAAGTTACCGTACGCCCCTAGAAGATAAGCCCCTTTCTTCCAGCCTCAACCCACACAAATAATATTCTCAACGAGTCAAATATGCTATTTTTTTTCGTTAATTAGATATCTTGTCTCATTCTATTCCAGTCTTATATCATTTTCATCAATCAATCATCTCTTAAAATGTCGCAAGGATACGCGCCAATACGTTCCTTTTTGTGACTTCATAAAATATCCAGTCCTTTTTTTCTTCTTTTTTTGTCTCATGATTTTGAAATATTAGTATTTTTCAAGGTTTCTTCTTGAAAAAACGATCAAATTTAGCTTTTCTTTTGGATACGGGTCGATCACGAGATTCTCATCACGAGCATGGATCGAAATCAAATCGAGGACATGCCGCGGTGAGTGGATACAGTTGAAAATGAAAGCGGATGATTTACAAATAAATGAGTTTAAAGCTTAATTTTTATTAGATATTCTATTAATGATTGAATACTGGCCTTGCCTGGTCAGCCTGGTTTACAGGAACATCGCTGGGCCGGAGGAAAAACATCAATAAGTAGAGTTGGGGTTAAACAAATGAGCATCTATCAGTTATATAGAACCTATCAGTTATATAGAACCTATCAGTTATATAGAACCTATCAGTTATATAGAACCTATCAGCTCTATAGAACCTATCAGCTCTATAGAACCTATCAGCTCTATAGAATCTATCAGCTCTATAGAATCTATCAGCTCTATAGAATCTATCAGCTCTATAGAATCTATCAGTTATATAAAATCTATCAGTTATATAGAATCTATCAGTTCATTTGTGCAAAATGTTCAAACAAAAATGAATGCTTCTGGTTGAAAAGTGATCAAAGAGTTCTTTAGCCTACCCGCTATCTTTGACGATCTACCTCAGTACCCACCTCAGCCCAATGAACCACCGATTAGGCCAGTTCCCGAGCCAGAGCCAGTCCCCACACTCACAGGTCAGTTGCTAGTTGACGCGCTTTAAATCACATTCTAATCGATAAGTGACAACAAAAAAGTAGCAAAAAAATTTCTTGTTTACTTATTCAGCTTTGCTGTACTGAAGTGCACGGATCAAGTGACCCAAGAGCCAGTTTAACATGACCCGGTCATAGCCTAGACTCTAATAGTAAGCTGATAGTGAATCAAGTGCTAATCTCATAGCAAGATGTCAGAATTCAATTCACTACAAACTGATCCCAAGCTCAAAACATTCTTGTAATCAATCCTTGTAATCAAATCAATCTCCTGTTTCAGCACGCGTTTCAAACGACGAAGATCTGCTGCGAATTGTGAAAGACGGAGATCGTCATAGTGCAGCTGGAAAATATTGGAATGAGAAGAGTTGAATGGATTCGAGATTAGAAATGGATTCGAGATTAGAAATGGATTCGAGATTAGAAATGGATTCGAGATTAGAAATGGATTCGAGATTAGAAATCGATACGATTTCGAGATTCCAAAATTAGAGACAAATTCATAGGTTCAAATCATAAAAGATCTATAAAAAAAAAGCTACAAAATCTTATAAATTATCTAAAGTATCGGGAATCAAAATCGGGTAAAGAACCTAGTGATACCGATGAGGCTTTCCAAAAACGGATAAACGGATATGAAAATTGTCCGTCAAAAAATTTCTCTACTGCATGTGCATGATTCGCTTATCATTTCTTGTTTTTAAATGCTGTGATTGGTAGGTACTTTTTAAAGATTCAATCCAGGAAATTTGAGATTTAGAAATTTTTATTGAAATTGTTGTCATTGTTAAGTTTATTCCCTCAAAATTTTGCCTAAAAAATAGTAAAAGTATCGCAAAAAGTTCACTGGTATCTGTGCTTTCTGAAAAGCATTAGAAAGCCTAAAAAGCATTAGAAAACTACCGTAATCTATAAAATTTTTCAATTTTTATTTCATTGACTGAGCCTTATTCAATGATACCAAAATTGGGGATAGGCTAATTTCCGCAATTTTTTTTGCGCAACTGGGACATTTGCGCAATTCGCCATAACTTTCTTCTAAGTGAACCAATCTTTATGATTTTGGTTTCATTCTGTAGATCTCAATAAGTGCAACAAAATGACACCAAAATCATAAAAATTGGTCGACTTAGAAGAAAGTTATGGCAAGTTGCACAAACGACCCCGTTGCGCAAATGACCCTGTTACGCAAATTCTAATTCTAATTTTCAAAAAATTTCCATTTCAAAATCACTTAAGATTACAAAGTTTTTGATCGGAGAGAATAATTTGGAGGAAATAAGATGAACAAGTTGAAGAAGATCAACGTTTTAACAAGCCATTTGCGCCATTTGCGTAACAGGGTCATTTGCGCAACGGGGTCGTTTGTGCAACTTGCCATAACTTTCTTCTAAGTCGACCAATTTTTATGATTTTGGTGTCATTTTGTTGCACTTATTGAGATCTACAAAATGACACCAAAATCATAAAGATTGGTCGACTTAGAAGAAAGTTATGGCGAATTGCGCAAACGACTCAGTTGGTCAAAAAACTTCGCGGAAATTAGCCTAGCCCCAATTATTCAATAAGCCTTATTCCAAGATACCAAAATTTAGCTGAACTGAGCAAAATTTGATTACGATACTTTTCTAGACGCTTTTTAAGAAAACGCTTTTATGTACATTTTTGAAATTATTGATTTCCCTTTCTTTTTTTTTATATTTCACTATTTTGTTTCACTTTTTTTATATAATTTTGTCTTAATAAACTTACTTAATAAATTATATACCTTTTTAAAGAATTTTTGAGCAAAATTTCTGACACCAAACTTCGACGGTGGTTCAACGGTGAACTCTATCTCACTATCTATCAACTATCAACTAACTATCAACTCTATCTCACTTCTAATAAGAGGATTTTTTTGGAGAATATTATCCAGATTAGAATATAAACCAGATTTTTTTTCATTACATTATTCAGATATATTTATAGACTTTTGGTTTTTAAAGAATTTTCAAAAAAATAGCTTAATAAAACCCTCAAGACGCTTTTTTTGATTTTGGAGGCAATCCAAAAAAAAAAACTAAAAAACTATCTAACTTTTTGAATAGTTTAACTTTAAATTTAACTTTTTAAGTTGATTTTTAGCTTTTTCAAAACTTTAAATCTTTAGATTTTTAGATCTCAATCAAGTAGCCTGCCGATGTAGTGAATGATCAACGAATAGCGGGGATTAACTGCAACGATTCTCAAAAGTCGCTTCAAAGTCGGTAGAGATATTTTTATACATAATATCTAGTACATAATACCTAAACGGTTTCAATTTTGTAGATACAGTAGCGTACATTAACTTATGATATTTCTTTCTTAATAAAGGAGCTAAAAGTTAATAGTTAATAAACTTACGATATTTTTTTTCTTTCTAAACACACAAAATTAATCTAATTGTGTAAAAACAATTGTATTTTGGTGTTCTAATTTCAAAAACTTGGTAGCATTAAAAAAAATTTTTTTAGAACAACTTTATTAGAAATCCCGACAACATTAACTGATGATATTTGAAAAAAATAATAATTTTTTGTTTGTTTTTTGTTTTTGTTTAGTTCCTATACTTTATTTTTTGTTTGTTTACAATTTAATCTTTCTTTATTTTCATTTTTAGAGATGGGAAGAAGAAAAAAGGTGTCTATGCAGAAATGGGACGATGTACTGCGACTTCATCGCCAACAGAACAAACAAGAGGCGATCGCTCAACTTTATCGATAACCCAGAGTACTGTCTCGTCTATTTTGTTATCGACAAACTGGATCTACTGCTGCGAAGAAGAACAAAGGACAGCCTCGGAAGTCCACGGAAATTAATCGAATTCTTTAGCTCTCCAAAATGGATCCAATGAAGAGGAGTCGATATTCATGCAGAGCTGCCAAAACGAGTCAAGGAAACAATCTCTCCCCGAACAGTACAGCGTCGACTGAACCAGGCAAAGATATTCGGACGACGCTCGGCTCAAAAACCGTTGATTTCTCTCATCGCAAGCTTTTGGTGAAATTCGCTCAGGATCACGTTACCTGGACCTCGCAACAATGGGCAAATGTACTTTCTACTGACGAAAGCAAGTTCAATTTGTTTGGACCTGATGGCATACAGCTTGTACGACGTCCTCCAAATCAAAGATTTGAGCCAAATATGTTTTGCCGACTGTGAAGCATGGAGGTGGTGGTGTAACCGTATGGAAAGGTTTCTCATCCCATGGATTGGTGGGATTGGTGGGATTGAAGCGCATAAACCGCATTATGGATCAACATATTTACTTGAACATCTTGCAAAACCATATACCGCCAAGTGTGACTTGTTTTATGCCACTAAACTTCATCTATCAACAAGACAACGACGCAAAGCATCGTGCACATGCAGCATCAAGCTAGACAGCTTCCCAATGGTTCACTCAACAAGGAACTCAATTGATGGAGTGGCCAAGTCAAAGTCTGGACTTGAATCCGATTGAATATTTATGAGACGTACTCGAAAGAAGCTGCAAAAGGTGCAAAAGCTGCAAAACAAAGAATTCCAAGGAAAAATTTTATCTTCTTGTCAAGAAATGGAGTGAGATGCCCAAGCAACGATCGACAATCTCATCGAGTCAATGCAACGTCACTGTAAGGCCGTAGTTGATGCCAAAAGTTTTCCAACAAAGTATTAACGTTTTTACTCAATACTTATTTGTTATGTGTTGTTTATTTGTTTTGTTTATTTGTTGGCAACTTGTTTTTTTGCAAAATATCATCCGTTAATGTCATCGGGATTTCTAATCAAATTGTTCTAAAAAAAATTTGTTTAATGCTACCAAATTTTTGAAATTAGAACATCAAAATACAATTGTTTTTACACAATTAGATTAATTTTGTGTGTTTAGAAAGAAAAAAAATATCGTAAGTTAATATCTGCTACTGTAATATCTAAACAACGTCTAAACAACGTCTAAACAACGTCTAAACAACGTCTAAACAACGTCTAAACAACGTCTAAACAACGTCTAAACAACGTCTAAACAACGTCTAAACAACGTCTATACAACTCATCTATCTATACAACATGACTAGTTTAAGAATAGGGTATGCCAGTATGCCAGTTTTAGAATGATACGTCTAAAACAGGTTTTGGCAAAAAAAAAACAAAAACAAAAACCAAAAAGTGGTTAGGTTTTTTGAAGCTTAAATTCCTTTTTTTTCAGATTCATATTTACAAAAATGGCCACAAACTTTGGAAAAGACGGATGTTTTCAAAAGGAGGAGATGGAAATGTAAGCTATGTAAATAAGTGAATGTAACATGTAAGTAACCAAAAAGCGCTACTTAAGAAGGAACATATTCTAAGCCATTCTAAGCTAATTCTAATTCTAATTCTAATTCTAATTCTAATTCTAATTCTAATTATCTAATTATTATTCTTCTAATATCTAATTCTAATTCATTCGTTTTCAATCTTGAAAGTCTTTACTTTCCTTTTCGTACTTTCGCTTAAAACCAATTGCACCAAATTCAACAATTGAAAGAAAAGACGGTACTTACTGATTACACACCTGGAAAGGTTAAGAAAGTTAGCATTTATTTGCATCATACCGGTTTCCTTTTTTGAGTAACCTGAGTTTTTTAAAAAATGACCAAGGACCGCTTTGTTCAAATGCTCTATCTAAATACCGTATTTTCTCTATTAGTAGTGCACCCCGGCGAGCTGAGTTGGTGACTATTTCACGGTTTCCAAGCTTTTGCAGAAGCTCAACACTCAAATTCCCCACAAGATCTCATCGTCAGCTACATTTTCCGACCCCACATCGATAGGTTCTGATAAGCGGTTCTCGAGATTTTGAGGAATTTAGACGAAGCTCAGGGTGCAGCACTACTATTAGAGAGAATACGATGTTATTTCTACGGGTATGCAATCGGTAATTTGTTGCCTTTCCGGACGTCTAATCGGTAAATACCAAAAAGCCTCTCTGCCTAATATTAGGTTCATTACTATTTTCATTCATTTTCTATTCATTCATTCACGCAAATTCATTTTCTAATTGAATACCACTCAGCCACTCGGCTTCCTATAGCCTCTGGGAAATCTGCTTATAAACTCTGCTAATTTTTGAAATCCTATACAAAACTTTGCAGGCTTATAACTTTTGACAGAGTGCTTCATAAGAGAAACGGAAAGCAGTTTTGAAGGTTTTTTTTTATTAGAAAGAAGCCGAAACGACAAAAACGATGATACGATTTAGACCGTTTCTTCCAATGAAACCTATTTTAATGACAAAATAAAAAAGATAACGCATAAAAAGATAGCGCATAACAAGTTAGATTTACAAGACAAATTTCAAAATAATTCGTTTAGCGGTTTTTTATTTATGTTTTTCAACTTTCAATATTTTTTAATATTTTTCAGCTACATTTTTCGACCCCACATCGATAGGTTCTGATAAGCGGTTCTCGAGATTTTGAGGAATTTAGACGAAGCTCAGGGTGCACTACTATTAGAGAGAATACGATGTTATTTCTACGGGTATGCAATCGGTAATTTGTTGCCTTTCCGGACGTCTAATCGATAAATACCAAAAAGACTTTCTGCCTAGTATTAGGTTAATTACTATTTTCATTCATTTTCTATTCATTCATTCACGCAAATTCATTTTCTAATTGAATAAGTCTCAAACTACCAAATGAAATACATTTTTTTCATTAGAACTTTTGTTTTCTTTTTTTCTTTTCATTTCTTTTGCGAATGATTTTTAAAGCTTTGTTAAAGCTTTTGATTTTTAAAGCTTAAAGCTTCTGAAAAGCTTTATTTTGACAGTTTTTCATTAGAAAGAAGTCGAGTGTTTAAAAAACGATAAAAATGATGATGCTATTTAGATCATTTCTTCTAATGAAACCTATTTTAATGACAAAATAAAAAATATAACGCACAAAAAGTTAGATCTACAACAAAAATTTTCGAATAATCTGTTTAACGGTTTTCTTTAAGTGCTCATTTTAATATTTTTAAAAACACCAGCTTTCGTTCAAGCAGATTATTCTAAAATACTAAAAATTGTTTTAAAATGATAAAAAGTAAACAATAAATGTTTATCATGAAAGAAAATTGTTTCGTATTTAGTAGTTTAAGACTCATTTAGATAATGAAATTGAAGATGCAATTATGCTCAACTGAATTTGTTATAATGCTATTATAAATGTTTATCCTACCGTAAATACTGTAATAGTACCCCACCCCCATAATGACGGTGCGGAATGTTGCGTAGTCTAGCTTTGAACGAGTTTTTCTCGACACTGGTTTATGCTACAATGCGCGCTTAGGTATCCAAAAATAGCCCTGAATTTCAGCTATTTTTTCATACCAAAGACGCATTTTTTGAAAGTACGGGTGCTTTGAAAAAAATGAAATACTAAAAAGCTTTTGAGACTACGTGACTGTACGATGGGGGTGGCGTACTATTACAGTATTTACGGTAATATGTTAGAAAAAGGTTTTTTTACTGACCTGTTCTCACACAGCCATTGTAACCATTGTAACCATTGTAATCATTGTAATCATTGTAATCATTGTAACCATCGTAACTATCGTAACCCATCAATTGCGATGATCGCCACAGCTTCCTTCAAACTAAATCTACCATTTTAAAGCGTGAATATTAAAAGGAATTTGCGCTTAGTTTTACAGTCTAGACATAAAGTAAATAAGAACAAAAGTTTACTGACCTGTTCTCACACAGCCATTGTAACCATTGTAACCATTGTAGCCATTGTAGCCATTGTAGCCATTGTAGCCATTGTAGCCATTGTAGCCATTGTAGCCATTGTAGCCATTGTAGCCATTGTAACCATTGTAACCATTGTAACCATTGTAACCATTGTAACCATTGTAACCATTGTAACCATTGTAACCATTGTAGCCATTGTAGCCATTGTAGCCATCGTAGCCATCGCAACCATCGCAACCATCGCAACCATCATAACCATCGTCACCCATCAATTGCGATAATCGCCAGTTTCCTCCAAACTAAAACTACCATTTTAAAGCGTGAATATCAAAAAGGAATTTGCGCTTAGCTTTACAATCTAGAAATAAAGTAAATAAGAAAAAGAAACTCCAGAAAGTCAGATGGCAGAAAAACTGGTAGAATGGATTCAAATTTTCAAATAGAATACGAATTTCAAAATCGAATCCAACAGAAATAAGGGCGTTTCTAGATTTGCATTAGAATTTCTCAAGTATACGCATATTTGTGTCAAAAGAAAGACACGTATGGGTAATATATTGGAACAGGAAAATCGAGGCATAAAAATCCCGCTTAGTCAAACAAAACAAAACATTTTCTTACTTATCAATTGTTAAAAATTGAATAATTGAACAATTTTCATTGGCAGATAGTTCATTTTAAAAGCTAAGGTACAAATTCGAAGAAAGAAAGCATTAATTTCAGAGGAAACTTGGATTGGTTTGGGAATCTCGAGGATCAAGGAGGAGGAACGGGAAAAAATGACGATCTATCAAAAGGAGAAAAGCAAAACCCTGACTCAACAAATGAATCAATTGTTAAACAAGTTGCAGAACAAAATGTTGACATTGTAGCCCAAGGAGATCAGGGAAATGGTGAGTGATAAGAAAAAGAGAAAACTTATTATCATAACTGCTTTAATCCCTATGAATCCCTTAACCATAACCATTGAAAGCCCATTCAAACCGTATCTAAAACTACCGTAATCTTAGCACTGCTTTTATCCAATCTTTCTACTTTCTGATTCTGCAAGAATTACAAATACAATAAGATATAAAAAGTAGATAGATTTGATAAAACTAGAGACAAGATTACGGTAGTTTTCGAAAGAGGACACTGTTTAGAAAAAGTCGAGGTAATTGAGTAGAGTGTGTTCCTTGCGAGGAAGTAGTTACTCGAGTAAAATTTCCATGAGTAATCTTTACTCGATTAATCGGCGTTTTTGGTCGAGTAACTACGAGTAATCCTCTTTACACGTCGAGTAAATTGAATATCTTTACATTTGACGGAATTTTCCCACCAAATTAGTTAAAAGGCTGAATACTTTTAAAGAGAGTCGTGCTCTGTGCTCAGCCCTGTATATGTGTCGTAGCCGCTTACGAAATTCAGCCGCTAACGAATGAGGGTATTCCCGGGCATCCAATCAAAAAGTCACCCACATAAAAAATGTTTATAATACATATATTTTATAATAAGCTTTTGAAATTAGCTCATTTGGTTCAGTAGAAAATTTTTTGAGCCCCCAAAGTTTAGGTTCAAAAATGCCCTAAAATGGCTATAAAAATTTTCTACTCAGCCAAAAAACTTGCCTAATAGCTCATTTTGTAGCCAATTTGATGTAGTTTCTTAAGATAAAGCTACATTGAACATTTGTTTTTCAAAACTAGGAGAAAGAGGGCGAGGAACGACTTTAGTTGAACTCGGTCGCTGTTTTCACATTTGAGAATTGCCCTGAATTTGTTCCTCGCCCTCTTTCTCCTACTTTCAACGAAAAATTGTTTTAGATGGCTTTACTTTAGGAAACTACATCAAATTGGCTACAAAATGAGCTATTAGGCAAGTTTTTTGGCTGAGTAGAAAATTTTTTATAGCCATTTTAGGGCATTTTTGAACCTAAACTTTGGGGGCTCAAAAAAATTTTTCTACTGAACCAAATGAGCTAATTTTAAAAATTTATTATAAAATATATGTATTATAAACATTTTTTATGTGGGTGACTTTTTGATTGGATGCCCGGGAATACCCTCATTCGTTAGCGGGTGAATTTCGTAAGCGGCTACGACACGTGTACAGGGCTGAGCACAATTATCGAAACTCGTTTTTTCGACTCGAACTCGACGCTCAATTATCCGATTCCCCTAATTTCATATTTATATAAAATTTCAAGTTAATTTTCTTCGGTTAATCTCAATTTTTAGTTCAAAAACACAGTGTTATGCTTTTTATAGTAGTTTACGATTCTGCGGAGAGGTTGGCACCACTGAACTTCGAAGTACTATAAAAAGCGTAACACTGTGTTTTTGAACTAAAAGTTGAGATTGACCGAAGAAAATTAACTTGAAATTTTATATAAATATGAAATTAGGGGAATCGGATAATTGAGTGTCGAGTTCGAGTCGAAAAAACGAGTTTCGATGATTGTGTCCAACTCTGTAGAATCCTCTCACTATTAGATCCTCAACAAAATGTTCAAATGTATTTAACTTTAACTATTTTGGTCCCGACGCTAAACTAGATATAAAGGAAAAACTTTTTTGGTTCTTTCCATTCCTTTATAGAGAGTGTCTGGGGAAAAGAATCAATGATCTAGCCGGCTGGATTGAACCCTTGATTTCCCAACTAAGGCTCTTAGCCAGTCGGCCATAGCAGCATTCAAAAATCCCAGCCACTTTCCGGTTAACCTCGAATTTTGCAAAAGTGTCTGCACGAAGTGGGATTCGAACCCACGCATCCGAAGATACCAGAAGACTCGAACCCGCGTTGCCTGCAGGAAGCTGTTCGCTTGAGTCTGGCGCCTTAGACCACTCGGCCATCCGTGCTGTTGGTTGTTTAAAAACTAGTCCGAGTTGTATGGAGATGTCAAAATCTGTAACGAGATAACATTGACTTTAAGGTCAGAAGCTTTGATATTTAATATTAAATGATTGATAACAATGAAACTTTTAGAAATCAGTTACAATTACAACGACGAGATTGGCAAACTCTCCGAAAAAACCAATGGGGCCTTTTTTTATTCGAAACTTTTCCCATAAATGGGAAAAGTTTCGACTAAAAAAGTAAAACGGATTTTCATTCTTGTCAATCACTTGCTCAAGATTGTTTCCCAAATTCGTAAAACTGTGATTTACCCTTTCTTGATCGTAAAAATCTGTGATTAATCCCAAATCTTTAACTCACTTTAGTCTTTGTTTGTAGTCGAATATCGCAAAATGTTGTGTCACATTTGAGAATTGGAATAAAGAGGAAATAAACTATGCCTTTTCTTTTGCCAGTAAACCCAAAAGCAAAGATCGATACACAAAAAAAGCATTGCATTTTCTTTGCTCATTTTAAAAAAAGCACTCACAGTAAAAGAAGAGCGTTGTCTAAAGGACACCAAATTTGTAAGATTTAAGAAAATTACCGTACTCATAATGCCAGTTTCCAATCGTTCAGCTCAATTTTGATCATTGATCATTGGCTGGCTAAATCCTCATCGAATAAGACCAAAATTGGGCTAATCGAGTGAAAACTGGTGATTTGATTACGGCAGTTTTCTAAAAAGACACACTGTGAAACGAGCTTTGACGTAAGCTTTGACGTGAGCTTTGACATGAGCCTTGACATAAGCTTTGACATGAGCTTTGACATGAGCTTTGACATAAGCTTTGATATGAGCTTTGACTTGAGCTTTGAGGGACATGAGTCACCCCAAAACGTCTCTCTTCTCAAATTCAAAAGTTTAAAAGAAAAAGAAAAAGAAAAAAGTTAAAGATTATTGGATTATTTGATTAGAGATTTACTTCTCTAACCGATTCTGAAAAAATTTAAATCTGTAAATTTAAGAATCAAACCTTAAGCCTAAACACCAAGGACCCAAGATTCTTTATCATTCCCGTTTTCTAAAACGCACTTATATTAAAAAATGCCGTAGCGAAACGGTCAGTTTTCATTGAATCACCCCAATTTTGATTGTATTTGATACGGGACCCAAGGCTCAGTCAATGATAATAAACACTAAAATTTCAAGGAATTACTGGCAATGTGCAAGGACACGAGGGCAACAATGCTCAGGAGACGTATTTCTTCGGTGGAGATGTCTACGAGATCTACCATGAGTCAGTGAAAAGCTTATGTACCCATAGAAATGTACTTATGCTTCTGTACCCGTTTTTTTGCCTCTTTTATCGATTTGATTTGAGTCGATTTGAGTTCTTAGAGAATAGTTTTTTTTTTCACAAGGAACCCTGCTTAACAGGTTCAGTTATCTTTTCGAAATTTTAGCAAGAATCTAATTATTGTACAATTGATACAATAATTAGATCAGGGCTGGCTGATCTAAAGCTTAATAACTCCGGTAACTGAGCTTAATACGCTAGCTTAATAACTGACTTTCAAACGTTTACGTTTGTTTCACGTATCATGAAAATCACTCCATCTTTATGCACTTTCTCACCAATCAAAACCCATTTTCTTTTCTTTTCATTGCTCTCCCAAGGTGTTCGCAAAGAAAACGCCATGCAAGGCCATAGGGATTTTACCAGGCAAAACAAAAAAAAACCCTATTGACTTTTGTCTAGCACAATTGCTCTTTTTCTGTGATTCTAAAAAGTGAACAGTAAAGCGGGGGCAGTAAAGTGAATAGTAGCCTTTCCGAGTTATCAAGGAAATGATAACTCGGAACTCTTCTAACTCTTCTAACGCAGCTTATTGATCTTAAACGATCAATTAGTGGAAAGTTAAAGAGTTTTATCAATGTGAGTTGTGCCAGGGATAAAAAGAAATACTTTTTGCAGCCGGTTTTGAATATTCAATGGAGCCAAGAAGACCTTCGGGGTCCGGAAGAACCAGGTGAGATTTTAGAAAGAATAACTGAGTTTTCCTTTCGAAAATCTACCAACTTTCAAAGTTACTGTTATCTTTTCTAAGCCAGATATGGCAAGATCATAGACAAGCCCAAGCCTGGCTTCTGGAGAGCTCAGGCTTTTATCGCCTAGGAAAGCAAGCCTAGAAGCCAAATCCAAATCCTGGCCTGTCACTGAATTTCCCTCACCAAAAGAAAACAAGCCTAGAAAACAATCAAGCATGGCCTTGAGGGCCCAGGCCATACTAGGACCTGATCCTGGCCTATCTATGAAGTTATCTGAATAAAACTCTAGGTCCATCTCATCTTTACCACTATCCACAACCACAAACGCTTTCCGACTTCGCCGACGACCTGCGCTTATCAGGTAAATCTCATAGCTGAGAATGATTAACAACTCCTTTAAACCCTGATTTAAAAACTATAAAATGAGTGCCCCCAGAAATTGTGCGTTTCTGAGAGCACAAAGTAGAGCTGACAGCTTTTAGTCTGTGAAGATGCTGTAAAAGGGATTGAAGATCGAGTGAAAGATGAGAAGAAGCAACTATTGGAATATTGGAAAGACAAAGATTGGAAATCGAATGAATGGAAGAAATTGGAGGAATATTGTAAAGGGAATTACGGATTACTTCCATCGCCCCCACCACCCGCAATTTTATATAAGAAGAAGAATAATGGGAAAAAGGTTTGACTAGAGATTTACGCGCACGGGAATTTCAGCCGAGCAACCATGCAAGTTTGGTAAGTTATGAACAATTTTCTATTGTTTTTTTTTGCTTGAAACCCTTGCATTCAATTTGGCTTTTTCTTCTAGAAATTAATCACAAAATTTAGCGACGCGGCTCTTCGATATCGAAACCTTTTGGAGAGATTGTTCAATAGACAAATGATGGGAGAAGACGATCAAAGAGAGATGGAGAGATCGATCAGACAATTCTCATGTGCGATGAAAAAGGACAAACTTTGGTTGGTGAAATGAAAGAGGAAAAGTTGTGAACTAAAAAAATCTCTTTGGATGCCGGCTATGAGATCGCATTAGACTGTTTAGAAAGTCTTTTCTTTTCGTTTCTTTTTGATATTTCCGTTTAAAAACAACAAATTCATCAATAAACCTATGGTTTTCTCTAAATGAAAAGTGTTTAATCGTTGAATTTCCCATGATCTTCTAAAAAAATCCAGACATAAGACGCTCTATTGGCATCGGCAAAATAACAAATTAACCGATTAACCTACGATTTTCTTTAAATAAAAGTGTTTATTATTCAATTTCTCTCATTCCCAATTTCCCCTCGTCATTCAAGAGGGGGAGAAAGGGAGATGATCTGTGAGCTAGGAAGTGAATGGGTGAATGGGTGAATGGGAGAACGGGAGAACGGGAGAATGAGAGCTTGTTTGTGAGAACTGATGATAAGAAAAAACGTCATTAAGTACAAATTTAGACATCTTGAGAACACAGTTTAGATATCATTTGAGCGCCCTTCAAACTTTTGATATGAAAAATAAAAACAATTCATCAATAAACCTATGGTTTTCTCTAAATGAAAAGTGTTTAATTGTTGAATTTCCCATGATCTTCTAAAAGAATCCAGACATAAGACGCTCTATTGGCATCGGTAAAATAACAAATTCACCGATTAAACTACGATTTTCTTTAAATGAAAGTGTTTATTATTCAATTTCTCATCTTTTTAAGTCAACTTCAGTTCACTTTGAGGCAAATTCGAGAGTGTAAACAAGTGTTTTTCGTAAAAATCTTTAAAAACCTCTAAAAAGAAATTGACTGTATAAATTTCTGTGAAAATTTGACTATACACCAAACTTTTTATGCTCTATCTTTTATCGATTGACACAAAGATAGATTTCCTTATGCTAAAGTGTCTAGCATCATTGAGCCGCTCGTTTTGGAAAGGAAACCTATTCCTTAAGCTAAAGTGGCTAAACCGCATCATTGAGCCGCTCGTTTTGACTACCCGACTTTAGACTCCTAAAAAAATGCAGACATAAGACATTTGAAACGCGTTTTAATCTTATTTTGTAGAAAAATAATCGAATTTTCTAATGAAACAAACCGCTCAATTCGTGAATTTGTTATTTTTCAACGGAAGTACGAAAAGGAACGAAAAGACTTTCTGGACAGCCTAATAGAAGTACAAAAATATGGGGGTGGGACAAATGCTACCTTTTTTTGCTGGAAAAGGCCTTAGGCAAGGCCGTAGAGCTTCAAAAATGTTTCCATCTAAGGGAATCGTATGCGTAGATTCCGAATTTCGACAAATCAGACCTCGCTGACACGTCAAATTTGGGCTAAAAGGCAAAAAATACGCAACTTAACGCTTTTCCGCAGTTTTTGCCTTTTAGCCCAAATTTGACGTGTCAGCGAGGTCTGATTTGTCGAAATTCGAAATCTACGGATACGATTCCCTTATATGGAAATATTTTCAAAGCTCTACGGCCTTGCCTAAGGCTTTTTCCCTTAGGCAAGGTTAGATTCGAGTTAGATTACTGTAATATTCGGAAAAAGTTTTCAAGTCTCCTTATTTTTCCGCACAAATCCACTTTTCGCTTATCTCACTTTTCCTACAAAATTTGCAAATTTTGAGGCACCCTTATGCTTGCGGTATTTTAATGAAATTCGGTAAAAATTTGAAAAAAAAATTCTGTGATATTAATTAAAACTTTTAGAAGCAAAAACTTAATAAATGTTTCTTCTTTTTGTATTTTTCTAGCTACCGTAAATACTGTAATTGAACGGCACCCCCATAATGACAGGCGTACAGTCGCGTAGTCTAACTTTGAACGTCTCATTCTCCGCGCTGCTTTAAGCTATAGTTTAAGCTAATTGAACGGCATCCCCATAATGACAGGCGTACAGTCGTGTAGTCTAACTTTGAACGTCTCATTCTCCGCGCTGCTTTAAGCTATAGTGCGCGTTTTGGTGTCAAATGATAGCCCTTGAAATCTAGTATTTTTTTAGTACTAAAAGTGTAGTTGGAAAAAATCTAGGGGCTGAGAAAAAAAAATGATTTTCGAAAAAGAAGTTAGATTACGCGATGCGACTGTACAAGGGGGTGCCGTTCAATTACAGTCTTTACGGTAGTATTGTCATCAATTAAAAAACCTAGTGACACTGATAATGTGACGGATAAGCAATCGCCTCAAAGAAAGTAAACATCCGGCATCAATTTGATGAAATATGAAAAAGTTATTCAATAAAATTACGTTAAAATTCGAAAGCGTTCGATCATCATTTCATGAAAAGAAGTAAACAACACTAGGAGAAAAACCGCTCGCCAATCGCAGAAAATGGAAAACTTTCAAAAGTCTAATGAAATCTCTCGATAAATAAAGACAGAGAAAAAGGTCACCACCGGTTTCTCGTAATTCGAGCACACTCTGGCAACCTCCCAACTCTAAAAAAAACACGCACACTTAAGCTACCGACTCGAGAAAGCGTCTCCCTTTCCCCCTATAAAAGGAAATCCCCATCCATTGAAAATTCATTCTTTTAAAGAATCCTAAAAGAATCCAGCGCTTCTCCGTCTCTTTTGCTACAAAAAGAGGAATCTTTTCTCTATCCTTCTGTTTATTGTTAAAAATTTTCTCCTCCTTTTCCTGTTTCCATCAGAGGGAGAAGGTTCTCTATTTCTAGTTCTCTATTTCTTTTATAATTGTTTAAAGTTTTAGAGTTTCTGTACTTTTCCCGGTCTTTCCACTTTGTTCGTCTTCGGATCCACTTTCATATCAACGATAAAGTTATTAAAAAACTAAACTTCTTTTCTCTAAAAACGCCAGTCAATCCAACCCAACCGCGAATCGTTTTTTTTATTCCTCTCTTTTTCGCAAATCATTTAGAATTACCGTTTCTGGTTTTGCATTTTGAGTAAGATTTTGACTCAGAATTTGCATGTTTCGAACAAATAACACGTTACTAGACGAAAAAGATTGTCCACATTTCCACAAGATTGTCCACAAAAAGATTGTCCACATTTCCACAAGATTGTCCACAAAAAGATTGTCCACATTTCCACAAGATTGTCCACAAAAAGATTGTCCACATTTCCACAAGATTGTCCACATTTCCACAAGATTGTCCACAAAAGATTGTCCACAAAAAGATTGTCCACAGATTGTCCACAATATCCAGATAATAGGTGATTCTAGTGCCATCTCATAACAGGTACTTGAGATACAGAAACTTGAGAAACTCCCATATACTCTCAGAAAAAAAACTACACAAGTTTTAGACTTCCTCTGTTAGCACCTATTAGCACAAATGGCAATTTTAGGCATTTACTTCTTACAGACAACTAAAATATATCCACGCAAGAACTCGTCCAACATTCAAGAATTTTCCAACATTCTTTCCAGATTTTACCAGAAACTTTTCAAAAAGCCAGACAAGACAAGACAGTTGTTTTTAATGTAGCACTCTAGTCTAAATGAAAAAGACATCCAAATCTTTGGTTTCTAAAGTTTAGTGCCGTCAGTCGAATGCTACATATGAGATACAACCAACTACCGTAAAGACTGTAATTGAACGGCCCCTCCCGTACAGTCGCGTCGCGTAGTCTAACTTCTTTTTCGAAAATCATTTTTTTCTCAGCCTCTAGATTTTTCCCCTCTACACTTTTAGTACTAAAAAATACTAGATTTCAAGAGCTATCATTTGATACCCAAGCGCGCACTGTAGCATAAAGAAGCGTGGAGAACTAAGCTTTCAAACGGGACGTTCAAAGTTAGACTACGCGACAATACCCCGTCATTATGGGGGTGCCGTTCAATTACAGTATTTACGGTAGGTAAGGAGTATTCTTTTTATATCTAGAGGTATATTTTTGTACTTCTATTAGGCTGTCCAGAAAGTCTTTTCGCGTTTCTTTTCGTACTTCCGTTTAAAACCAACAAATGCATCAATTTAACGGTTTGTTTCATTAGGAAGACCAGTTATTTTTCTACAAAATAAGATTAAAACGCGTTTCAAATGTCTTATGTCTGCATTTTTTTAGGAGTCTAAAGTCGGGTAGTCAAAACGAGCGGCTCAATGATGCGGTTTAGCCACTTTAGCTTAAGGAATAGGCTTCCTTTCCAAAACGAGCGGCTCAATGATGCTAGACACTTTAGCATAAGGAAATCTATCTTTGGGTCAATCGATAAAAGATAGAGCATAAAAAGTTTGGTGTATAGTCAAATTTTCACAGAAATTTAGACAGCCAATTTCTTTTTAGAGGTTTTTAAAGATTTTTACGAAAAACACGTGTTTACACTCTCGAATTTGCCTCAAAGTGAACTGAAATTGACTTAAAAAGATGAGAAGTTGAATAATAAACACTTTTATTTAAAGAAAATCGTAGGTTAATCGGTGAATTTGTTATTTTACCGATGCCAATAGAGCGTCTTATGTCTGGATTCTTTTAGAAGATCATGGGAAATTCAACAATTAAACACTTTTCATTTAGAGAAAACCATAGGTTTATTGATGAATTGTTTTTATTTTTCATATCAAAAGTTTGAAGGGCGCTCAAATGATATCTAAACTGTGTTCTCAAGATGTCTAAATTTGTACTTAATGACGTTTTTTCTCATCATCACTTCACACAAACAAGCTCTCATTCTCCCATTCACCCGTTCACCCATTCACCCATTCAGTTCCTAGCTCACAGACCATCTCCCTTTCTCCCCCTCTAAACAAAGCTCCGTCTTTCCCTCAACATCAACAATATCTCTTATTTCTTCAATCAAATCCCTCTCAATCTTAGATCAAAACGAACTTATCCCTTTTCCGGTACAAATAAAGATCACGATTTTCCTAGTATCTCAAATTTTCTCAGTCTCATTTTTCTTTAAAGCAAAAGGTTTTTCGGCTTTTTGTGATAACACGGGTACGTATCGATTCGAATCTTTTTTCACTCCTTTTCAATCTCCCCTTTCACCCCTCCACCAAATTTTTCAGCAATGGATAGCTCTTTAGCGAGCGGAAAATTAAAAACATTTTATGATTTTTGACCTTTTCCCCTTCCGGGAAAGAGATTCTTGGAATCAAGTTTGACAAATCTTGACGGGTTATAAATTCTCACAAAATCTTTACGAATCATTTTATTTGCAACATTTGACAAGCACAAGACTAAATGATACTTTCTGATTATAGCCGAAGAAACAAGCACATGAAGGTCCTCATTTCTGTTATACCGCTTCAAGTCTATCAATCCCATCAAGCCACCTCTAATGCTTCAATCCCATAACAATAGAAGCGATTTGTTGCTTTTTCCTTGAGGCTCTTTGACTTGAAATTTCCTTTTTCATTCTGGTTGAATGAAGTTGTAATATTGAGAGAAATTGTCCGTCAACCACTGAGCGATGGTCACTTTTCTAGACTTGAGTATTGTTGTGCGGTACGGTGTGGCTGAGGCTCGTTGTACTATACTATCAACAAGTATTCAAGGTACTTTTTGTGGCAAATACAATGCGTTTCAAATTCTTAAACGCACCCTCTAAAATAGTGAAAAATTTTGCATTTTGAACACCGCTAAAACTATTAATCTTTTTCTATTAGAGTGATACTTTCTGATTATAGCCCAAGAAACAAGCACATGAAGGTCCTCGTTTCTGTTATACCGCTCCATGTCTATCAATCCCATCAAGCCACCTCTAATGCTTCAATCCCATGACAATAGAAGCGATTTGTTGCTTTTTCCTTGAGGCTCTTTGACATTTGCATTTTGAACACCGCTAAAACTATTATTCTTTTTCTATTAGAAAGAGCATGTCTTAAAACCTAAAAAACACAAAAAATAAGCATACTGTAAAAAAGTAAAAATTTTCAAAATAAAAACCTTTTGGTAAATCAACCGTTTCAGATTCTTAAATTGTTTTTATTTGCTTGCCTTTGCTGTTTTTATTTGAAAGTTTTCGTTTTGTTGTGCATATTTTATTATTAAATTTATATAAATTTATATTTTTGTTAATTTCCAGGTAAATGGCACACGGAAAGCTGCTCGCGGATTATGAGAAAGGCCAGATTGATGCCCGTTTCAGGATTGGCGACTCAATAAGGGAAATCGCAAAAAATTTGGGCCGATCCGACTCTGCCGTGCGAAATTACATAAAGTCGAAGTTCATTTCTGCACCAAAGAAGAAGCCAGGACCAAAACCAAAGCTTACACCGCGAGCTAGACGCCATATTGTGAACAACATCCACGGAAAAACGATCAATGAAGTGAAAACGGAACGGAAAATCGACGCTTCGAAGTCGACAATTTGGCGAGGCATAAAGGAAACCCCACATATCGATCGACAATGATTGAACATGCAACCGGCCGTGAAGCTTTTGCACAAGAAAGTCCGATTGGCGTTCGCCAAGGCTCATATGAATCAGGATTGGTCTATGGTTAGAAAGCCGCTTATGTTTTATTATTTTTTTTGCGTTTAGGTGATCTTTTCCGATGAGAAGAAATGGAATTGGGATGGTCCCAATGGCGTTGACTACTATTGGAGGGATCTTCGACGTGATCCGATGGTGTTTGGAACTCAAAACTTTGACGGCGGTTCTGTGATGGTTTGGGCCGCCTTTTGTGCTGATGGAACGGTCGCTCTAAAGATGGTTTCGAATCGGATGACTATATAGATATCTTGAACAATTGCTTTTTGCCATTTTTGCTCCTAAATCCAACCGTTCCCGATGTGTTTCAATACGACAATGCGTCAATTCATCGAGCCGGAGACACCCGAGACTGGCTGAACAACAACAACAACAACAACAGTGCAACTTTGGACTGACCGGCTCGATCTCCCGACGTCAATCCGATAGGGAATTTATGCCGAGCACTTGTCCAAGCTACCTACAAGAATCATAGTCAGTTTCGCCATTTTAGAGGGTGCGTTTAAGAATTTGAAACGCATTGTATTTGCCACAAAAAGTACCTTGAATACTTGTTTATAGTATAGTACAACGGGCCTCAGTCACACCATACCGCACAACAATACTCAAGTCTAGAAAAGTGACCATCTTGACGGACAATTTCTCTCAATATTTCTCAAAAAAAACCTAGTTTTCATAAAAAAGAAATAAAATTTAAAGGATAAAAGTTAAAAAGTACACTTTAATCTAACTAGATTTAGAATTTGAAAGTCAAATTTTCAAAGTTAACGTCAAAGTTTCAAAGTTAACATCAAAGTTTCAAAGTTAAAGTCAAAGTTCAACCAAAACTTAAAATATCAAGCTTAGACAAAGTTTTAGCTTATCTAGCTCTAGCTAAAACTAACTAAGCAAGTTTTCCATGGGTTCTACTCAAGACTACCCAAAAACTAGCTAAATTTAGGCTAAATTTCATTTTGAGCCTCGATTCCTTAGACTAATTTTGGGGTTTTTGCGAAAAGAGCAATATCAGCTCTTTTCGCAAAAAAAACCGCAAAAAAGGCAGTGTTCATACTCTTTTCCCTGTTTAAAACATCTTTTCTCATAAAATTTGCGTGAACAATTTTCCAATTCTCCTCATTTTGTTGATTTAATCGAATTTCTTACATCAAAGCTTTATAATCTTTCTTGCATATCATTGTTAATTTGGACTTTCAGCTTTAGCTTTACAATCTTTCTTGCATATCATTGCTATTTGGACTTTCCCCACCTTGCAAATGCGAAATTTAGTCTATTAGTGAGAAGTTTATTAATAGTAAAGAATATTTCAAAAGTTTTATATTACATTGAATCGGATTTTTTGACTTTATTGCAACATAGCTTTTTCCCCCAATTTCCCCCAATACATCAGTTATTTCAATTCAAATATTTGTGTTTACTATAATTGAATTTATCCCTCCCACTTTAAATTTAAAAATTCCCACTTTAATATGATAAATTACCGTCAAAGCGTCGATCCTTTTCTTATCGGATCCGACGAGAAATGGGGAGGGCCTTGGTTAGTGATAGAGTGTGTTCCTTGCAGCCAACGCGTTTTCTAAAAAGCGCGCGCCAAGGATAAGCTACCGTAACCCTATGCTTTGCATCAGCAAATTTTTCAAAATGCAAATGTACATTAAAATCTTGCGCTCTTTTTTTCTATTACTCTTTCCTTAGCTCTATTACTCTTTCCTTAGCTCTATTACTCTTTCCTTAGCTCTATTACTCTTTCCTTAGCTCTATTACTCTTTCCTTAGCTCTATTACTCTTTCCTTAGCTCTATTACTCTTTCCTTAGCTCTATTACTCTTTCCTTAGCTCTATTACTCTTTCGCTAAAACTTAAAAATTTTTAAATGCTATTTAAAATTAAAGAAAACATTTAAAACGGGAAAAGTTAAGAAACACTATTAAAAAATTATATTATTTACGAATTTACCAGGCCTATTGTCTACATTTGCACTAGAACCATTCCAAAAAAAAATTCCACGCCCTAAAAAACCTAAATCCTTAAATAAAACTATCCATTACTATATTTTAAGAAAAGTTTGCAAATTTTTTTCGCGCGACCTTTATAGCTTTGCTTAAAAAGCGCACCTTTTAGAAAACGCATTGTCGGAAGTTTGTCGGATCAATTGTCTGACAAAAAAGTTGTCAATGAAAATTTGTCTGACAAATTGTCTGTCAACAAGGAGCACACTCTAGTTAGTGATCCCCTTCCCCCAATTTTTTTCCCTAAAATCAAACTGATCTCGAACCGTATTCCAATTCCTGATTCACTTTTGAATTTCTCAATCATTTTGCATTACTTTATTCCTTTATACAGGCTAATGTTGAGAACTCAGCACTTGAGAACTCAGCTCTTGAGAACAAGAGGAACTGCTCAACCGCTATTGATTCAAGTCTTCTGGTAGCCCTGACTGTTCAATTTAACACTAACTATTGGGTTGGGGAGAATGAGTCGGCGCCGAAAATCAAAAAAATGTCTAAAACTTCTATTCGACTTCGTCAAATAATATGCGTTTGATATGAGTAGAATGGTTAACTAATTCTCTACAAAATGACATTTAAAAGAAAATTCAAACAGCGCCTCCGCTCAAGAAAAAGCCATTTTTTCACAAAAACTACAAACTGTGATCTAGAAAAAACCATTGGTGGGATCTTCCTGCAAATTTGGCAACTTAAGTAATTGAATGTGCTCTATCTTTTTTATATAAACACCAAAGAAGGTTTATGTGAAAGAAACTGTTCAAATGATGAGTCGGACTCTTTGCCATTTTAACCAGCTGCGTTTGGAAGTTCATAAACTCCACGAAAGAAAAGCTTTGTGGAATCTCTCAAAAGTCATTTTGTAGAGAAATAGTGGATCCTTTTGATGAAACCAAACGTATGTTTAAAGAAGGCTTTATGTGTGCAAAAAGTCCCTTTAAAGTTGGGCGCCGACTCATTCTCCCCAACCCAATATAAGTAGTATGGATTAAAGGCACGTCTATTTGGCACTAATTTAAATAATATGTGCATTCCTTTACATATCAATTAAGTCCACAAAATAGTCGTCTAGTCGAAGTTGACTAGACGTCTAAAAATCACTCACTTTTTTGTTTCATTTGTTATAAACAATCAAATAACTTTTACAGTATTCTTAGAGTTTCGGTAAACAAACAGAATTATTATAAGAAATTCTAGGTGTCTTGAAAGACTTTAGCTGAACCCTTGGTGGTGAGAGAAGTTACCGTACTCCCCGATAAGTCCCTTTCTTCTAGCTTCAACACACACAAATAAGTCACGAGTCACTCAACGAGTCAAATATGCTATTTTTTTCGTCAAATTAGATATCTTTTCTCATTCTATTCCAGTCTTATATCATTTTCATCAATGAATCATCACTTAAAATGTCGCAAGGATACGCTCCAATACGTTCATTTAAAATATCCAGTCCTTTTTTGGCTCATCATTTTAAAATATTATTGTTTTTCAAAGTTTCTTCTTAGAAAAACGATCAAATTTAGTTGCTTTTTGGGATACGGGTCGATCACAAGATTCTCCTCACCATGGATCGAAATCCATTCGAGAACAACCCGAGGTGAGTGGGTACATTTGAAAGGAGATCATTTTTTTTAAGATATCTCTTATGAAAGGGGATCATTTGTTTAAGAAAATTTATTTACAAATAAGTTTAAAACCTAATTTTTATTTGATACTCTATTAATGATTGAATACCTGGCCTTGGCTGCCCATTAGTTTGCAGGCTGGAACATCCCGGAGGAAAAACATCAATAAGATCTGGGGCTAAGCAAAGCTGCATTCACGATCTTTAGGCAAAAAAAGTGTTTAAATACAAATGAATGCTTAAAAAGTGATCAAAGAGTTCTTTAGCTTACCCGTTTTCCTTGGCGATGATCGGATCAATGAGCGTGCGAATCCGAATCCAGCTCCCGTTCCAATCTTCATACCACTCACAGGTTAGCGCTTTAAAATCACATTCTAATCTATAAGTGTCAACAAACAACGGACAAGTAGCAAAGAAATTTTTTTCTTTACTTATTCAACTTTGCTGTACTGAAAATCGAGTGAGTTTTGCCAGTTTGACAAACCGAAAAGCCAGTTTGACATGGCTCGGTCATGGCTTTGACATGGCTCGGTCATAGCCCTCTAACCTAGACTCTAGTAGACATGGGAAAATTCCAACGAAGATTCCAAAATTCAAACTTAACTCCACCTTTAACCGTTTCTTAGACTCTGCACTCTGCATTTTTGCCTAGTGTTTTGAAAATCTCGTCTTCTATCTGTAGACAAACTTTCCAAGCAATCGACCAAGAAAATAAAGGTGAAATTAGGTTCGGCTTGAAATTTTCCCTTGCTTGGAATGTCTAGTCTCTAGTAGTAAGCTAGGCAAGTACTAATATCATAGTAACATGTCAGGGTTCAGTTAACCTTAAAGTAAAATCTGATCCCAAGCTCGATCCTTGTAATCAAATCAATCTCCTCTTAGAACGCTTTCCAAAGAACGACGATCTGCTGCGAGTTTTCAGAGACGGAGATCACCAGAGTCAAAATGGAAGATATTGGAATGAGAGGAGATGAATGAAGAAAGGGATTCGAGGATTAGTAAATCGATACGAATCGATACGATCGATACGAATTCTAGAATCAAAGACAAATTTTAAAAGTTCAAATTATCTAAGATCTATAAAATCTTCTAAAGTAACTGGAGTTGAATCGGGTAAAGAATCTAGTGGTACAAATGAGGTAAAGAATCCAGTGGTACAAATGAGGTAAAGAATTCAGTGGTACAAATGAGGTAAAGAATCCATTGGTACGAATGGGGTAAAGAATCCAGTGGTACGAATGGGGTAAAGAATCCAGTGGTACGAATGGGGTAAAGAATCCAGTGGTACGAATGGGGTAAAGAATCCAGTGGTACGAATGGGGTAAAGAATCCAGTGCTACGAATGGGGTAAAGAATCCAGTGCTACGAATGGGGTAAAGAATCCAGTGCTACGAATGGGGTAAAGAATCCAGTGCTACGAATGGGGTAAAGAATCCAGTGCTACGAATGGGGTAAAGAATCCAGTGGTACGAATGGGGTAAAGAATTCAGTGCTACGAATGAGGCTTGTAAAACGGATAAACGGATATGACAATTGTCCGTCAAAAAAAATTCGCTTCTCATTTCTTGTTTTTAAATGCTGTGATTGATCGGTACTTTTTCAGGATTCTAGGA
The DNA here is from genome assembly GCA_958450365.1 of Mesorhabditis belari. Classification (NCBI taxonomy): domain Eukaryota; kingdom Metazoa; phylum Nematoda; class Chromadorea; order Rhabditida; family Rhabditidae; genus Mesorhabditis; species Mesorhabditis belari. The sequence continues at coordinate 48,172 of CAUEEP010000159.1, forward strand.
AATGTAAAATTGTTTAGAAATTGTTAACAAATTTACTTCAAAATTGTAAAAGAAACTCGTAAAAGTACCGTAAAAAGTTCACTGGTACAGTACTGGACAATGAAATATGATATTTGAAAAACGATCGTCACTTTCGCGCGTCTGTAACTCCCTTGTCTTTGCGTTTTAAACTATTAGTGTTATACATTTTCTGAAAGCTCTTTTCAAGGGCTACACAATGGTAATATTAATATTTAGAAATACGGTAAAGACAAGGGAGTTATAGACGCGCGAAAGTGACGATCTTTTTTCAAATATCATATTTCATTGTCCAGTACTGTATGTGTGCTTTTTAAAAAGCATTAGAAAACTACTGTAATCCATTATATTATTATATTATCTTATGATTCATTTTGATTACAGTAGTTTTCTAGATGTCTTTTTAGTAAAAGCTTTTAATGTATATTTTAAATTTCTTATATTTCCCTTTGTTTCTTATATTTCCATGATGTGATTTTTTTTAAATTTCACTTTGTTTCTTGGCCGATATGTTTCACTTTGGCTCTCTATTTTCAACACATTTACCATCTACCATACCAAAATGTTAAAAGGTTACTATTTCAATTTTAGCTATTACCGACAGCGGTGTCAAGGTGCTTTTCTGCTCTCTTTGAATTCGGCTCTCTACGGGGCGCCCCCAGAAGAGGGCCTTTTCTCCTACGCCAACCTTCCGTTTCCTCTAAAAGCTCCCACAGTTTCTTTTTTGACCGAGTTATTAAATCCTGGAACATTTTACCCCCACATGTTCGTGATATTCCCACCTTGGCTAGATTTAAAGCCGCAATTTCGGCAATTGATTTGACTGCTCTGTGATTCTTTCTTGAGGTATCTATTTATCTTTTGGGTGTGTTTTGAGTGGTGTCCCGGGTAATTATTGTGATTTTGTTTTGTCGCTATTCAACTGAATAAAGCATATATATACTCTTTTTTTTACGGTCACTTAATAAATTATCTGCCTTTTTAAAAAAGTTCGACAAAATTTCTAACACGAAACTTGACCGTGTTCGTAAAAACGGTTCAACGGTGAACTCTATTTGTCTTTTAAGAGAGTTTTTTTTGGAGAATATTATCTACAAGATAATTTTCTTTATAGATTTCTGATTTTTAAAGAATTTTCGAAAAAATTGCTTAATAAAACCCTCAACTTTCGCCGCAAGATGCTTTTGGAATCAATCCAAAAAGAAAAACTAAAAAGCTATCTAACCTTTTGAATAGTTTAACTTTAAATTTAACTTTTTGCGTTGATTTTTTAGCTTTTTCAAAACTTTAAATCTTTATATCTTTAGATCTCAATCAAGTAGCCTGCCGATGTAGTGAATGATCAACGAATAGCGGGGACTAACTGCAGCGATCCTCAAAAGTCGGTTCAAAGTCGGTAGAGATATTTTTATATATAATATTTAGTATATAATATCTCTAAACGGTTTCAATTTTGTAGATACAGTAGCGTACATTAACTTACCCTAAAGTCTCGAGTATAAGTTCATCCGAGTATAAGTTCTGCCTTAATTTACATTCGCTTTAATTGCTTTGAATTTCTTTTTGTTGGGTTTTTATACATTTTTATTGTTATATAAACTTTTATTATTGTTCTTGGAGCGCGGGATACTACAGGGTGACAGCCTATCACCATTGTTATTTGTTATGTGCATGGATACATCCAGACGATTGAAGAAGACGCTGGAAAGCATCTCTTTCGACCGTCGACGTGGACTTTGACCGTATGAAGAGGCCAGGGACGGATGAAGAGGCCAGGGAAGGATGAAGAGGCCAGGGAGGGATCCATAAGACTGAGCACTGGAGAGGAGCAGGGCGGACGCGCCGAGCCACGCCCGGAGCAGCAAATAACAGCATAAAATTGCTATAACCCTCAATAAATTTACTTCTATTACTGTTCTTAAAAAGCAAAAAAGTTATGCTGCAGCGGGGTTCGAACCCTCGACCCCCCGCACCGGAGACAGCCGTCAATTTGCATGCGAAAACCAAACAGAACTTATACTCGCGACTTTAGGGTATCATATTTCTTTCTTAACAAATGAGCTTAAAATTGAACTGATTGTGTAAAAACGATTGTATTTTGATATTCCAATTTCAAAAGCTTGGTAGCATTAAAAAGATTTAAGGGGGATTAACTGCAACGATTTTCAACGATTCAAAAGCTTAACACTGATAAAAAGTTGAGCACTGTAGAGATATTGTTGTATATGTCGTAGCCGATTATGAATTTCAGCCGATTATGAATGAGTGGGTCTAGGAGTGTCCAACCATCAAGTATTTAGTATCATTCAACGCAGAATCATTGATAATTATGTTAAATTTTTAAAATTAGAAAGATTGGATAAAAAGAAAAAAAATTATGGGGCCTCAAAGTTTTCTCTTCAACAAACAGTTTTTTTTGCTCTAATTGTTTTTTCTTTTCATCAAATCTTGCTAATTTTAAAAATTTAACATAATTTTCAATGATTCTGCGTTGAATGATACTAAATACTTGATGGTTGGACACTCCTAGACCCACTCATTCATAATCGGCTGAAATTCATAATCGGCTACGGGGGTCCCGCCGATTTTGAATGAAACGTTGTAGCGCCGGCAATTTTTAACCTAAACTCACAAATTTGGTACCAATCGACGCTGAATTCAATTCGCTACAAGATGATATAATATTGTCCTCATACATTAAAGGGTTGCTCTACTAGAAAGATTTACCAAAAAATTTCATTCATAATCGGCTACGACATATATAAATATCTAGTTTATAATATCTAGTTTATATAATATCTAGTTTATATAATATCTAGTTTATATAATATCTAGTTTATAATATCTAGTTTATAATATTTAAACAAATCAATATGGCTAGTTTAAGGAAAAGAAATATTTAGGTTAAAGCCAGTTTTAGAACAATTATAAGTCTAAAACAAGTTTTCGCATTGGGTGGAAAGCAAAACCAAAAAACTAATAGGTTTTTCAATCTTAAATTCCTTTTTTTGAGATTAATTTTGGCACGAAAATGGCAAGAAACGATAGAAAAGAAATCGATCTCAAAAGGGAGGGGATTGAGATGGAAATGGAACACATGTAAGTAACTAAAAAGTGCTACTGCTTTAAAGTGCATTAAGAAGGAACACATTCTAATCCTAATTTCTAATTCTAACTCATTTCTAATTCTCACTCTCGAAAGTCTTTCCGTTCCTTTTCGTACTTTCGTTTAAAACCAACAAATGCATCAATTTAACGGTTTGTTTCATTAGAAAGATTTTTCATTTTTCTGCAATAATAACATTAAAACGGGTTTTAAATGTCTTATGTCTACATTTTTTTCGGAGTACCGTATTTTCTGTAATAGTAGTGCGCACTACTATTTTTTCAACACCCCTCCAGCCTGCACTACTATTATAGACTGCACTACTATTACAGAAAATACGGTATAAAGTATATTTATTCGACACGAATAATGGATTACAACAAAACGGAGAAAATTTTTACCCCTATTACCGAAAATGTTGTTAAGAAAAAACCCATAATGTTGGGAAAAAGGACCAATTTTTCTAGCCGCTGGGGTCGAACCCTTGCCCCTCCGACTAGGAGATAAGACTCCAGTCGGCTACGATGACTAGGAGATAAGACTCCAGTCCAGACTCCTAATCCAGTTGGCTACGATGGCTATGAAGTCGGGTAGTGAGAAATGGTAGCTCGATAATGCGATTTAGAGACTTTAGCTAAGGGAATAGTTTAAGACTCATTTTTAGATAATGAAATGAAAGATGCAATTGTGCCCAAACCTAATTTGTTATAATGTTATTTATATAAATGTTTATTCTAATATTTTAGAAAGCGAACTTTTCACTGACCTGTTCTCACACAGCCATTTTCATTGTAGCCCATCAAGGAAAATCTTTCATTTTGCGATCATCGCCAGTTTCCTCCAAACTAAATCTACCATTTTAAAGCGTGAATATTAAAAGGAATTTGCGCTTAGTTTTACAGTCTAGACATAAAGTAAATAAGAACAAAAGTTTACTGACCTGTTCTCACACAGCCATTGTAACCATTGTAACCATTGAAACCATTGTAGCCATTGTAGCCATTGTAGCCATTGTAACCATTGTAACCATTGTAACCATTGTAACCATTGTAGCCATTGTAGCCATTGTAGCCATTGTAATCATGGTAACCATCATAGCCATTGTAGCCATCGTAGCCATCGCAACCATCGCAACCATCATAACCATCGTCACCCATCAATTGCGATAATCGCCAGTTTCCTTCAAACTAAATCTACCATTTTAAAGCGTGAATATCAAAAAGAAATTTGCGCTTAGCTTTACAGTCTAGAAATAAAGTAAATAAGAAAAAGAAACTCCAGAAAGTCAGATGGCAGAAAAACTGGTAGAATGGATTCAAATTTTCAAATAGAATACGAATTTCAAAATCGAATCCAACAGAAATAAGTGCGTTTCTAGATTTGCATTAGAATTTCTCAAGTATACGCATATTTGTGTCAAAAGAAAGACACGTATGGGTAATATATTGGAACAGGAAAATCGAGGCATAAAAATCCCGCTTAGTCAAACAAAACAAAACATTTTCTTACTTATTAAATTGTTAAAAATTGAATAATTGAACAATTTTCATTGGCAAATAGTTTATTTTAAAAGCTAAGCTACAAATTCGAAGAAAGAAAGCATTAGTTTCAGAGGAAACTCGGAATGGTTTTGGAACATCGAAACTCTGACTCTGACTCTGACTCAACAAATCCAAAACCCTGACTCAGATTCGACAAATGAACCAATTGTTCAACAAGTCGAAGTACAAAATGCTGAAACTGCCCAAGTGGATGATCAAGGAGGAGAAACGGGAAAAAATGATGATTTATCAAAAAAAGAAAAGCAAAACTCTGACCCAACAAATGAAACAATTGTTAAACAAGTTGCAGAACAAAATGCTGACATTGTAGCCCAAGGAGATCAGGGAAATGGTGAGTGATCAGAAAAAGAAAAAACTTTTTATCATAACTGCTTTAATCCCTATGAATCCCTTAACCATAACCATTGAAAGCCCATTCAAATCGTGTCTAAAACTACCGTAACCTTAGCACTGTTTTTATCCAATCTATCTACTTTCTGATTCTGCAAGAATTACAAATACAGTTGCAGTACAAAATGCTGAAACCTCCGAAGTGGATGATCAAGGAGGAGAAACGGGAAAAAATGATGATTTATCAAAAAAAGAAAAGCAAAACTCTGACTCAACAAATGAATCAATTGTTCAACACGTTGCAGTACAAAATGTTGAAATTGTGGACCAAGAAGAGCCCGAAAATGGTGAGTGTCGAGAAAAAGAAAAAACTTTTTATCATAACTGCTTTAATCCTTATGAATCCCTTAACCATAACCATTGAAAGCCCATTGAAATCGTGTCTAAAACTACCGTAATCTTGGCACTCTTTTTATTCAATCGATTCACTTTTAGTTTATTCTGTGAGGGTTCACAAAGGATATCGAAAGATATAAAAAGTAGATAGATTTTACACGTTTATCCATTCTCTTCAACTTTAGAAAACTATCGCAATCTTCCCTATATTTTTATCCAATCTATTAGGTACATGCAAAAGAAACTGCAAATTAAAACCCACATTCGAACAACCCAAAAATCAATAAGCAAACAACTTTATTCCAAAAGCTTTTCGGTCTTTTAGTGGGGGACTATTCTGCAGATGGATTACCCCCTCCCCACCAAAAAGAAAGATGGGAGGCGATAATGAACTGTGGAGCTCTTTTAGAGGGGCAGGGATGCTATAATGCAATACTCCGAAAGGAACTATTTCATGTTTTCATGTCGTGAGGTGTCATTCTATTAGGTACTTGCAAAAGAAACTGCAAATTATAACCCACACTCGAACAACCCAAAAATCAATAAGCAAACAACTTTATTTCCAAAAGATATTCACCATTATTATCAACTATTTTCTTAGATTTTTTGCGTAGACTTTGGATGTCTGATTCGAAAAATTCGGGGTCCGGCGATGCAAAGTAGTCTTGCACCCAAATTTCGACTTCTTCAGGATTGTTAAACTTTAGATTTGCAAGAGAGTTGCAAAGCCTTTTGCATAGACAGGAACAAGTGGTAATCTGAGGAAGCGATATCAGGCGAATAGGGCGGATGAGGCACAAGTTTCCAGCCTAATTCTTCTATGATGTTTTGAGCCAAGTTTGATGTGTGTACCCGGAAATTGTGAGCGAGTAAATGGATTAGAAACAATGATCTAACCGGTGTGATTGAACCCTTGACCTTCCGACTAAGATACAAGGCTCTTAGCCCGTCGGCCATAACGGCATTCAAATTTTCCGACTAACTTCGAATTTTGCAAAAATGTCTGCAAGAAGTGGGATTCGAACCCACGCATCCGAAGATACCAGAAGACCCGAACCCGCATTGCATGCAGGAAGCTGCTCGCTTGAGTCTGGCGCCTTAGACCACTCGGCCATCCGTGCTACTGGTTCGTTAAAAACTAGTGCGGGTTGTATGGAGATGTCAAAATCAAACGTTAATTTGTAACAAGATAAAATCAAGTTTAAGATTGGATATTTAATATCAAATGATTGATGGCAATGAAACGTTTAGAAACCGACGACAATCACGAGGACGAGATTGACAAACTCTACGGTTTCCCCAAAAGCACCTATGCGGCCATGAATAGGGAAAGTTTCGAATAAAAAAGTAAAACGGATTTTCATTCTTGTCAATCACTTGCTCAAGATTGTTTCCCAAATTCGTCAAACTGTGATTTACCCTTTCTTGATCGTAAAAATCTGTGATTAATCCCAAATCTTTAACTCACTTTAGTCTTTGTTTGTAGTCGAATATCGCAAAATGTTGTGTCACATTTGAGAATTGGAATAAAGAGGAGATAAACTGTGCCTTTTCTTTTGCCAGTAAACCCCAAAAGCAAAGATCGATACACAAAAAAAGCATTGCATTTTCTTTGCTCATTTTAAAAAAGCACTCACAGTAAAAGAAGAGCGTTGTCTAAAGGACACCAAATTTGTAAGATTTAAGAAAATTACCGTACTCATAATGCCAGTTTCCAATCGTTCAGCTCAATTTTGATCATTGATCATTGGCTGGCTAAATCCTCATCGAATAAGACCAAAATTTGGCTAATCGAGTGAAAACTGGTGATTTGATTACGGCAGTTTTCTAAAAAAGACACACTGTGAAACGAGCTTTGACGTAAGCTTTGACATGAGCTTTGACATGAGCTTTGACATGAGCTTTGACATGAGCTTTGAGGGACATGAGCCATCCCAAAACGTCTCTCTTCTCAAATTCAAAAGTTTAAAAGAAAAAGAAAAAGAAAAAAAGTTAAGATTATTGGATTATTTGATCAGAGATTTACTTCTCTAACCGATTTTAAATTCTGAAAAGATTTAAATCTGCAAATTTAAGAATCAAATCTTAAGCCTAAACATGGTCCAAGTCCATCATAATGGTCACTTTGCCTAGACTAAATAGTGGTTAGTATCCGCGTCTGTTACGTGCGAGACCCGGGTTCAATTCCAGGAGAGACATTTTGTTGTAAAAAAGCAAGTTTGCTCTTTGAACAAGTCCGATCTTTTCTTTACAAAACAAAGCGATAAATCGTCTTCTCTTCCGAGTTCTCTTTCCTCAAATGAGAGCACGCTTGCGGATGTCATTGGAAGCTGTCGATGCCGGCACCTTGCA
>CAUEEP010000160.1:0-41346 GCA_958450365.1 Mesorhabditis belari
AGTTTGACCAGTTTGACCGGCTCAGCCAGTTGGCCAGTTTGACCAGTTTGACCGGCTCAGCCAGTTGACCATCCCTTGTAATACACACAGCACAAATATTATGAAGAAATCGTATCTTCAACTCCATCGAATCTTAAATTTCAGTGTTGTTGGCAGGGTTGCTGGGCAAGATCTAGAAATCGCGGGCATTCGATTGAAGAAAGGGGATAAAGTTCAGGTAGAACACAATTGCACAGAAAAACTCTTATAGCATTAAAGAAGAAAGAAAAGAAGAAGAACAATGAGCAACCGACCTTTTTATGAGTAGATTCCTATTCGATTCAACGAGACAAAAAGATCTGGGGCGCTGATGCGAGGAATTCAAACCGGATAGGTAAGAAGGAAAATGACATACAGTACCGGACAATGAAATATGATATTTGAAAAACAATCGTCACTTTCGCGCGTCTGCTTAACTCCCTTGTCTTTGAGTTTAAGCTGGCCAAAGGTGTTATACATTTTCTGAAAGCTCTTGTCCAGACTTCACAATGATAATATTTTCTTTAGAAATACGGTAAAACAAGGAGTTACAGACGCGCGAAAGTGAAGATCTTTTCTCAAAATATCATATTTCATTGTCCAGTAATTATTTACCTCATATTGTAACTCGCGGATAACTTGGCAAGGTTCTGTTGTTAAGCTAGCTTCAAGCTTCAAGCCTTCAAAGCCTTCCAGGCTTCTCATTTCATTTCACAACAGAATAAAACAAGATCCCAATGTTTTCAGGTGGCTCGATCTAACGCCTAATCAAAAAGATGCCTATCTTGCTTTCGGCGCCGGCCCTTGACAATGTGTTGTGAGGAATTCGAATTCTAAGGGAATTCTAAGGGGATTCTAAAGGGAACTCTAAGGGAATTCTTGGGGAATTCTAAGGGAATTCTAACGAATTCTAAGGGAACTCTAAAGGGAATTCTAAGGGGATTCTAAGGGGATTCTTAGGGAATTCTAATTCTCCCGAAATTCGAACATAAACTGCAAGTATTTAGGCATGGGAATTGGCGTATATCGAGCAAAAAATCCCATACAGCGAGAATCCTTCATTTGATATGAGGCTGATTGTGGACCGAAAACCGAGGTTTGTTAGCACATTAAACCATTTAGCATTTGTCTTTTATAAAAACTTGATCATTCTGTCGATGGTTCACCGTATCCACCGGCTTCTGTCACTGTAAATGTTAGAAAACGGGATCAGTAACGGATCATTAGCTAAAGGAGACCTTTAAATGTTTCTTCTTTTTCAAAGTTTAAAAACTTTTTTTTGCTCTAATCTCTTTGAAGAAATTTTGTCATAAAAGAGTAAAATTGGTATTATCTTTTTATTCTAATGAAGCCTGTGTAGTGTAGAAGCTAATATAATTCAACCTCTCTTGTCAACCTCCTCTTGCCAACTTCCTCTGGTCAACTTCCTCTGGTCAGCCTCCTCTTGTCAACCTCCTCTTGTCCTTCCTCTTGTCAGCCTCCTCTGATCAACCCTCCTCTTGTCAACCTCCTCTTGTCAACCTCCTCTTGTCAACCTCCTCTGATCTTCTGTTTTCTTTTAGCTGATTGGAAATGCGTGGTTGAATGCTGTTGCATCAGTTTGCCCTGATGGCTTGTTTTCAATATTTGATGTATGATTATAAACAGTTAAATAAGTTTGCTGGTAGTTTAATAAGATGTTTTTTTGGAGAGACCAACGGAAAAGGATCACTATCGTTCCTTTTCCGCTAAGGAAGTTAGGCAGGAGGACGACAACAACAAAAGAACAACTCTTTTTTCTATGTGTAATTCCATCAACGATGAGTGTTGTATATTTTATGTAAACCCTAGATTTTAAAGAGACTATTAGAGAGAATACGGTACTTGGCCAGCTGGCCGATCCGTTACGGAGTTTGTCTCTTAAGCGGATGGGCGAGGGGTTCAAATCACGCTGACAAGTTCACGCTAGCAAGTTCACAAGATCACTTTCCAACCAACTAGATCTTATCGCCAGCTACATTTTCCGACCCCACATCGATAGGTTCTGATAAGCGGTTCTCGAGATTTCGAGAATTTAAACAAAGCCCAGCTACTATTAGAAAGAATACGATAATTTGTCTTTTTGATTTTTCATTTAATTTTATAACGTTTTTATAATTTATATAATTTTGTTCGTGTTGAATTTCATCTAATGATAAAGACAAAAATCTCAAGCAAATTTTCTTTTTGCTAAAAATCGGAACCCGTTTCTTTCCAGTAATCTGCACATGACTTCCTTTTCTCTTTAAGAACAAATTTCAATTGGAAAACCAAAACAACAAAAATGAACCAAGGAAAAGTTAACAGCAATGATTATTGGTTGGATAGGTTCTGGTTGATTTCATCCCGTATCCCATTCAACAATGCGCTTATTAATTTTATTCTTCGTTTTTCTCGTTCCGGCTTATTTTGAGCAATTGGCAAACTAGTTTAACACAAAAACTCTTCTAGCTTCGATTCTCATGCTATTCAGCCGTTGCTTCTGAAGAGCTTATGATGAAATCATTTTGCAGTGGTGTTTTTCGATCTTTGTTGTTCAATGTTGCGATTTTGTTTTGTTTTTATAGATGCAAGCGTTGGATCAGTTTAGCAGAATTCCCCAAATATCAGCTGATTCTTCTTGTATTTTCTCTCCCAGAACTTCCAGATATTTAATTTTTTTTTCAGAGACCTCAAAAGCGGCAACATTATCCACGAAGAAGATCGAAAAAAGATGACTAACTTACAGTTTTCTCCGCAAAGAATCTTTCCTAAAGGATTTGAAAGAAGGTGAGAATTTATAAATACGATTTATAAAATACGTCAAATAATCTTTATAAATTTATGTGACAAAATGCAAACAATTAGAACTTGTTGCTTTATTTAGCGGTCCCATTTATTTATTGCCTTTTTTGGCGGCCCCATTAAAGAAATGCATCCGAAAACAGAGGTCGAGAAAGCACTTGAGACTTGTGGAGAATTGACCAAAATGAAAACTTGCCGGGTTTGTTACCATAAACTGTATTCAGTTAGCCAGTTGCGTTTACGCCTTGACGCTAGAGCTTGAAGTCTTCCGTAGTTTCCAGGTATTTCGAAAGAACCCGGGTATCTTGGAAAAACCCGGAATTTTGAACAAGTCGTCACACTTTGAAGCCTATAACTTTGTCCAGAGATAATATTTTTATTAACTTTTTATATCATTGTACAGAAAACATTTAGACTTTCAAATGATACCATAATAGAGAAGCTTGACTAGATTTTTCGATCCCATGCAAACCAGGCGACACATTCGATTCGATTTCGATTTTTGTAAATTGACTCTATTTTTTTCCGATGAGCGTCACGCTTTGAAGGCCTATCCCTTTACTTAGAGATTATATTATAGCCAACTTCTTATATCATTGCGCAGAAGAGATTCAGAGCTTTCAAATGATACCAAACAGAGTTTGATAAGATAATCCAGTCCAAGAAAATTAGAGCCAACTCTGAGCAAATGGCCTATCCAACCCCGTCGTTTTGTCGCCTGGTTTGCATGAGAATGAAAAATCAAATCAAGCTCTATTTGGTATGATTCAAAAGCTTGAGGGAAATGTCCTCTGTACAATGATCCTAAAAAGTTAGCAAAAATATTATCTCTGGACAAAGTTATAGGCACAAAGATGTGAGTGACTCGTAAAATACCTATGAAAACTACGCAGGAGCTCAGCTTTGTACATAAAATCTGAAAAGATCCTCTGTTTATTTAGTGATGTTGGAAAATATGTGGAATGTCAAGAGGGGAATCATTGGAAAACAGTGCCAAAAACATCTGCCGATATTGCCAGAGGAATTGATCCCCTTCCAGCAGGTCGCCTTTGCGATCTTTGAACTAGTTCGATGATTCACTAACCCAGACATATTCCTCATTCTCCAGAAATCCGTTTTGGCTATTAATGCCGAAGATCACGAATGACGGTATAATGGAAAAATACTATTTCATGCCATTGCTTGATAGCTCTTCATGCATTTTCTCTTTTAAATTAATGCACTGATTGTTTTTGACCAGGCCTTATCTCCATGAGGAGGATATAAATATTTCCTCCTCAGGAACACAGGTATCCATGATTTTCTTGCAGTGTGCTATCGAGACAAGAATAATTTCTGATAGAATCTTATTATGGAATCTTATTGGAAAAACTTTTATGGAATCTTAATGGAAAATAAGAAGGTTACTTTCAGTTTATCTTACTTTTTATTAATGGAACAGAGTCAACGAATCTTAGATTTTCTAAAAACATTTTCTTAGTTTCCCTATTAAATAGCATTCAACCACCGAATTGTATAAGAGATAGAATCCGGTAATCAACTCCAACTTAATCCAGTCAACTAAAGTGTGGTGCAAAATCTTGTCCCCACTCAACTTTCTGGAACCTTTTATCAAATTCCGGAAAAATTCTCGAAACCGCAAACCATAAATCAGATCACTTACCCTAAGCGAAAGCATTACCCCATAGCATAATGCTTCCACCCATGAATTTAAACGATGGCTTGACATATTTAGATTGCTTATCGTTGCTCAATTGGTCTTCCGGATCAATGATGGCGATCCGGATCGTACAAATTGATTTTATTCTCATCGAGTGAAAATATTTCGGGCCCAATTATTGCAAGTCCACAACTTGTAGTTCTTTGCCAAGTCCAGCGCACCTTTTGGTGTTGGAAATCATTAATGAATCTCTTTGCTGGTCTTTTTTGCAAACAATCCTGCTCCGAATCAAGCTTCAGTTGATGCTCCATCAGAAATACCTTTGTTAGAAATGGTCTTCAACTTCTTAATTCCATGGCTCGAAGTTAGATTTGGGTCGATTCTATGGTCCCTGATGATTACTCGTTCTTCGTTTCTTGTTGTAATTGCTGGACAACCACTTTTGAAAGCTTTATCCAGACTTTCACCTGTTTCTGATTTTGCACCTTTAGTCGATTCACTGTCCTTTTATCGCATTTTAAAAGGCGTCGCGATCGACGGCGATGAATATCCATTTTCTTGGCTTGCACAATGTTCTGCTTATCAGGAGTTGACAAATCTTTGCGAAGGCGACATCTAAAATAAAAATATAATACTTAAAATGTATGAGAACAAATAAAGGCAGAGAAAACAAAAATTTTTCTTAGTGAGACAAGTCTTTTTGCAGCATCTTTTTTTCTTAATTTTCACGAAAAAGGGATTTTGAAAACGACAAGGTATTGGACTACAGGCATTTACATAGTAAAACTAGAAGGAATCTAGAATCTAGAATCTAGAATAAATCTAGAGCAAAATAGAAGGAATCATCTACTAAAGCCATTTACTTAAAAGTTTCTCTCAAAAATCTTGAATTTTGATCAAAATGTTCCAAGAAAGGTGAATGGGGTGAGGCTTTTTGGGGTAGGCTAATTTCTATAACTTTTTTTGCACAACAGCGTCATTTGCGCAACTCGCCATAACTTTTTTAAAGTGGACCAATCTTTATGATTTTTGGTTTCATTTTGTAGATCTCAATAAGTGCAACAAAATGAAACCAAAATCCTAAAGATGGCTCCTCCGCAACAGAGATTATGGCAAGTTGCGCAAACCACCAATTGGTGCGCAAATGACATGTGCACAAAAAAGTTGCTGAAACTAGCCTACCTCACTTTTCCAATCTAGTAGAGGAAGTAGCTTTAAAAAGGGATTCTCAAAGAACCTCTTGTGGAACCTAGAAAAATGCTTTTCTTTGTTGAATCCCTTCTGTTTGGTTGGATAAACTTCATTGCTTGGAAAAGCAAAGATCCATCAATTGATCATGATTAAAATGTGGACAATGGTTTGTTTGAAACGAAAATAACGATTAATAGATATTCTCAATGAGGGCCTAGCCTCATAGCTTGCAAGATAATCATAATTAGAACAAAGTTAGAGCAAAGTTAGAACAAAACTAGGTAACTAGAGCAAGAACAAAGTTAGAACAAAGTTAGAGTAAGCTTTTGATGCATTTGTTTTGTTATGGTTTTGTGCATTTTTTTTGTTTTGCATACTTTGTTTCCAGCTTTCTCTTCTATTGCCTACTATGTGTGCTACGGTGTGTCCTCTTGTCGAAATAAACGACGAAGGTTTGCTAGAAATATGTCGTTCTATTAAGTTAAGTTATGATATCGTATTTGCTTTTTAATTTATTGATGTAACTCTTAAACTGCTAAGCATGAGCAACTAACTTTGAACTTTTAGATAAAAAAACTTATTACTAGTTTTCTATTGCTGTATATTACTAGCCACTCCAAATTGCTGGGTTAGCATCTCAGTGGGGCTGTTGGTCAGAAGTCTAAGTCTTTTCAAACAAATCTGCAGGTCCTCCTTTTCCATCTCTTTTTCTCACTTTCATCCTCATTCCAATGCAACTTTACAGGACGTTGATTTGGTGGAAAATGCAGAAGAGAATGAGAGCAGAAAAAGGCGATTCTGTCCTTCAATTTGCTGCATCAGCAAAAGCCCCAACCAGCCAGCCGAAGCAGCTATGCAGAAACTTGGGTCAATTCGGAATCGTCTTCCCCTCAGTAGACGAATAAAGACTCGCTTTTATCCATATATTCTCAAAGAATCCTATAAGCCGTCTTTCTCTTGGGTTGGTGAATTGAAAACTGCCGGCTATTGTCATATGTGACAGTTTGAGCACTTTCTTCAAAAGAAACCCATTTTGGTGTCAATGGAAAAGTTGTAGAGAATCAAAAATAAAGCTTATATCCAAATTTTCAGAACGATTCAAAAACTGGTTTTCAAGAAATGTCAAATTTACGAATTTTCACAAAACTTGCATTTTAAGCGAAACTACTAAGTGTATCTTTTTGGAAATTTGGCTATAAGCCTAATTTTTGATTCTCTACAACTTTTCTATTGACACCAAAATGGGTTTCTTTTGAAGAAAGTGCTCAAACTAGGACATCTCCAGTCCTCCATTTTTGAGTCTCCCACTTGTCTCACACACAAACCAAAATCCTACTACGAAAGAGGAATCCGCAAATTGCCTGTAAAATGGGCAGAAGTCGTCAATAATAATGGAAATTATTTGGAATGAATTCATGGTTTTATGTTCAATAAATTTTAGTTCAAAGTCCGGCAGTTTTCAATTCACCAACCCAATAGAATCGAGACTCTACAGATTCTAGACTCTGAAACTGGCCAAAATCAAGCCCATAGCTTGCCTGGAGTGTGTTGCTTTCCATATTCCTTTACCATCAATCCTAGCGCTTAACCAAACGGTTTGCAGTAAATCAAATCAATATCAAGATCAAGAATTCCAAAGTCAAAGCCTGTCTAGGTCTAGGCTTTCCGGGCTCTACGTAAGTCAGACCAAGCCGTAAGCCAGCCTAGATCTGGTTTCAGCTTCTGAATTGACTAGCTTTCGGAAAAACTAGTCTCACACACAAACCAAAATCCTACTACGAAAGAGAATTCACAAATTGCTGAAAAATGGGTAAAGTAAGTCAAGCTAATAAATTATTTCAGACCGAATTTATGGTTTTTATGTTGAATAAATTTTAGTTCAAAGTCCCGCAGTTTTCAATTCACCAACCTAATAGCTACTTTTGAGTCCTCAAAAACTTTTGGGAGCTTTTCCGTTTTAACTCAAGAATAAATTTAGTGCTGAATTTGATTATTTTAAAAATGGACGCGCATTTAATTTAAAACTGGGACCACTTGGAAACACATTTATCAAGTAATACTACCAAAGAGAACAAAAGAAATTTAAATGGAGATAAAGCCTCGTCAAAAAACAATCATATTAAAAGCAAGTGCATTAATTTAAAGAGAAATGCATAGAAGCACAAGCAATGGCATGAAATAGTTGTTTTCCATTCCACTGTCATTCGTGATCTCGGCACAGGTAGTAAAATCAGTTTTCTGGAGAATGAAGAATATGTAAAGAGCTTAGTGAATCATCGAACCAGTTCAAAGATCGCAAAGGCGACCTGGTTGAAGAGGATCAATTTCTTGGCAATATCCTATTGTTTGGCACCGTTTTTCCCCGATTCCCTTCTGACATTCCACATATTTTCCAACATCACTAAATAAACAGAGGATTCTTTTCAGATTTTATTAAAGTTTCGGCTTCTGCGTAGTTTTCAGGTATTTTGAACGAGTCATCACGCTTTAAAAGCTATAACTTGTCCAGAGGATATTTTTACTACTTTTTTTAGATCATTGTACAGAAGAACATTTCAAGCTTTCGAATGATACCAAATGGTGCCTGAATGATTTTTCATTCACAAATCTGCTCAAACACGCGACCTAACGACAGGGATGGATAGCCATTTACTCAAGAGTTAGCACTGATTTGTCTTAGACTGGATTATCCAATCAAACTCTATTTGATCTCGTTTGAAGGCTGAAATGTCTTCTGGCCTGATGATATCAGAAGTTAACTATAATATAATCCCTGGACAAAGTTATAGGCCTTCAAAACAACACCGATCGTAAAAAATAGGTCAATTTACAAAATCGAAATCGAATCGAATGTGTCGCCTGGTTTGCATCGGTGAAAGATCTAGTCAAGCTTTATTTGTTATCCGTTGAAAGCCTGAAATATCCTCGGTCAGCATTTTATAAGAAGCTGACAAAAGGATTATCTCTGGACAAAGTTCTAAGCCCTTCAAAGTGTGACGACCGTTCAAAATACCCGGTTTTCCCAAGATACCCGGATTCTTTCAAAATACGGAAACTACAAAAAAGACTTTAAGCTCTAGCGTCAGGCGTAAACGTAACTGATAACTGAATACAGTTATGGTAACAAACCCGCAAGTTTTCATTTTGGTCAGAATTCTCCACAAGTCTCAAGTGCTTTCTCGACCTCTCTGTTTCTCCGATGCATTTCTTTAATGGGGCCGCTAAATAAACAATAAATAAATGGGACGCTAAATAAAGCAACAAGTTCAAATTGTTTGCATTTTGCCAGATAAATTTATAGATTATTTGACGTATTGTATAAATCGTATTTTATAAATTCTCACCTTCTTAAATCCTTTAGGAAAGATTCTTTGCAGAGAAAATCCGTAAGTTTGATCATTCGTTTTTCGATTTTTCTTCTTTCGATAATGTCCCTTGCTGTCTTCAGACCTCTGAAAAGTATCTTTAAATCCGGGAGAGAAAATACAAGAAGAATCAGTTTGATATTTCGCTAGGATTCTGCTAAGCTGATCCAACGCTTGCAACTACAAAAACAAAACAAAATAGCAACATTGAAGCTTGAAGATCGAAAAAACACTCACTCGCAAAATGATTTCATCATAAGCTCTTCCAGAAACATCAGTTGAAGAGATGAGAATCGAAGCTAGAAGAGTTTTTTTTTGTTAAACTAGTTTATTTTTGTTAAACTTGTTTTATTTTGTTAAACTAGTTTTTTTTTGTTAAACTTGTTTGTTTTCGTTAAACTAGTTTTCCAATCGCTCACCATAGAAGTCGGAACAGGAGAAAAACGAATAATAAAATTAATAAGTGCATTGTTGAATGGGATACAGGATGAAATCAAATCAAGAACTTATCCAAAACAATAATCATTTCTGTTAACTTTTCCTTGGTTTTCCTTTTTTTGTTTTGTTTTTGGTTTTTCTATTGAAATTGTTGTTCTTAAAGAGAAAAACAAGGTCATGTGCAAATTACTGCGGAACAAAGCAGGTTCCGATTTTTAGTGAAAGAAAATTTGGTTGAAATTTTTGTCTTTTATCATTACATGAAATTCAACGTAATAAACAAAATTATATAAATTATAAAAAACGTTATAAAAAACCTCTTCTATCTGTAGTTGATTTGTAGTTGATTTGTAGTTGATTACCGAGTTCAATCTCTTATAGTTGATTGTAGTTGATTTCTCTTCTGTCCCTTATAGTTGATTTGTAGTTGATTTCTCTTCTATCTCTTATAGTTGATTGTAGTTGATTGCTCTTCTATTTCTCATAGTTGATTGTAGTTGATTTCTCTTCTGTCCCTTATAGTTGGTTGTAGTTGATTTCTCTTCTATCTCTTATAGTTGATTTGTAGTTGATTACCGAGTTCTATCTCATACAATTTTGGGTAGCTGAATGCTATTTTTAACAGGGGAATTAAGAAAATGTTTTTTTTTTTAGAAAATCTAATATTCGTTGACTTCGTTCCATTAATAAAAAGTAAGATAAACTCGATTAACTTTCTTATTTTCCATTAAAGGTTCCATAATAAAATTCTATCAAGATTCTTCTGACATTTTTATTGTTCAGAAATCTGCTACTCCTCTAGTAGTTTGTTTTTGAATAAGGTAAATTCTTAAATAGTTGTATCATTTTTAGTAAGATCCGATATGTTTATCTAGACTTTATTGTTAGACTTTTGGTTTTCAAATCCTTGATTTGTACCTTAGATGAGAAACAAACGAAAAAAGATTGAAACTTAATTGGGGAGTTATATTTTGGAAAAAGATAACTCGTTCAAGCAACAAATCAAAAAGACAAAATTAAAAAGAAAAGAAAAATAAATAATGTGGAAAAGAATAAGGATCGAAAAAGGGGTTTATTTTTCTTTTGAATTTTACATAGTTTTTCCTCACAATCTTAGAGTTTTGTTTTCTAGTTTCTTCTTTTATCAGATAGAACAATGGTTTTTCAGAATCGTTTCCCACAATTTTGTTTTTCCCAAGGCAAAAACACGCTCATCTTGCACCTTTTCTTTGTTATTTTATTAACTAAAAGGTGTATGGTTTCTTATTATTTTCTTCTAGATTTTCCCTTTCATAACGTTTTAACGTCAAAAAAATTCCCCAAAACGTAGGCTCTTTTTTTGCACTACTAATCGATCTTCTTCGGGTTAAATCATTTGATCAGTTAATCCAAAACATGGCTTCAGATCTTTGAAGGCACAAAACAGGTTCAAACAGCTTTGGAAACAGGTTTAAAACAGGGTTTAAAGCAGTTTCAAACAGGTTTCAAACCGCTTTAAAACTGGTTTCAAACAGCTTTTAAAACAGCTTTGAAACTGGTTTAAAGCAAGGTTTAAAGCAGGTTTAAAACAGCTTTAAAACAACCTTAAAATGACTTCGCTCCCCCAGCTTTGAAACAAAGCTTTAAAACAGGTTTAAAATAGCTTTAAAAACAGGTTTAAAATAGCTTTTTAAGCTACTTTCAAACACTCCAAAGCCATGCTTCTATTAGAGTTTTAATGGTAGTCAAAATAAAACACTTTTAGATTTGAACAAGAACATCATGCTTTCTCTATTCATTTGCTCTCTATTCGTGGCATTTATTATCCTATTATTGTATTGGTCGTCCTATCCCCAGACGTTCTGGCTAGAACCACCTGGAGGCGTTTCTTCCTCACTTTAATCCCAACCCATTCTCCGCTCCCTTTGGTACATCAACGTTTCTAGCCGCCATTTATTTATCGTTGATGGAGAACACAAAAGTTTGTCGATATCTTCAAAAAGAGCTGGCTTTTTTGGTAACCAGTGGACTCATCCTGGCTACGTTGCTTCACCCACTGACAGTTTGAGCATTTTGAAACTCTTTATTCTAGATATGGCGGTTCCAAGGCTTTTTTCAGTTCCGCTTCAGTTCCGGTTCAAACCCGAAGTTCCGCAAATTTCGATTCGGTTCGATTCAACGTCCCGAGAAATTTCAGTTAATTCAGTTTTGCAGCTAATTTTTTAAGTCCAATCAGATGCGCTTACGCTTGCTTTCCTTTATCTGAAGTCATCAATAAAACTACCGGGTTGGATATCTCACATAAAGAAAAATCTCCATTTGCAGCCCGAAATAGAAAAATTTTATAAAGAAATTGCATTTCAAAATAAATGAGAAAAGAAAATTCGCTAGACCGGAAATCCCCCGAATTTCGGTTTGGTTCGATCCAAACCAGACCCAAACCAGACAACTAAACCTAACAAAACCAAAGCAAACCAAACCAGACCTTAAAGGACCCATGTATCCACTCTGGCTATCTCACCAAAAACATATTTGCAAAAGTTAAAAACATTTCAGAAGCAAAAAAGCAAAAGTTTGCCGCCGAGGGGAGTCGAACCTATAGCTTCCGCCCGCGGGGCCGTCCGATCAATCGCCGCACCTTAGACCACTCAGACACGCCACCCGGCGCGGCGATAAAACAGTATATTCCCGCTTAAAGAGATGATACAGGGATTCGGCAAGGTGTGCAGGTACCGGGAAGGGCTGAGCAGATGTGTTGGTGGAATCTCTCTGAGTTGAAGCATCAAAGAGCTCACTCACTCCAGATTCGACAGAGTTTCAGCAAAGAAAGGTGGCAATACATTTTGGAAGTATTCTTTCAGATGCGCACATTTAAAAGCACATTAAACACTTAGATTTCATTTCGAGATTAATGAAGTAAGTAGAGATTGCTTATCCATACAAACGGTAAGCTCATGTTTGATCGTTCGATCTCAGTTTCTGAACAGTTTGATATCTGCACCGTTGTTTCATTGGAAAGCCAAAGAATTTCAGCGCACGATTGTTGTTTTTATACATATCGACTTTTAATGGGTACTTTAAAGAGAACGACTTTTTAAACCTTATCGATAATTATCGATATCCGAAAGTAACGATTCTCGATAAGTGTTGATAAAACGCCCGGCGCATCTCCTTTTCGAATTTCAATATTTTTGATGCCAGCAATCAAAGAAGCTGAAATTCTTGGCGAAGCAATGGTTTCAATTTGCGAATATCAATCTATTCTCGAAGCAGGGATCTGAACGATCAAGCATTTTTTTTGTATTTCGATATTATCGATGACCGAGTCTAATAGTGAATCATAATTTGATAATCAAAATCTAGTAGAATGATAATCCAATATCGCTTTATCGAGTGCAATATTTTGTGAAAGTAAAAAAGGAAGCAGCTTGGTTCGCTCAGAAAGGGAGTTGCTGTTATTGATAAACATACAGGAAAAGCCCAAGAAATACTTATTATGTTCTAGTCAAAATAATCATTTAGCAAGATACTTTGGTGTTTCTAAGCTTCCTCCAATCTTACAACCGGAAGCCGATGATCAGAGACGCTCTCTCATATGGTTGATGCGTGAGAGCGCGGGTGGAAAAAGGATTGAAGGCTCTCGTCTCTCCTTGATTCTCAAGGCATAAAAAGCTTGAAAAAGGTGAGTGTTAGTATGGAATCTGATTAGATCATCTGATTGGTTATTCGTTCCTAAAAATTTCTGGATCGAAAGCTCGGTTCGTAAGTTCTATCAGGCTTCGATAGGGATCGACTAATTGTTACTCATCCGGGGGCTTGTTAAATAAGGTTGTAAACTCATCAAAAAGTATAGACCCCACCTGTTTTTGCTGGTTTGTGAGGCCGAAATAAAAAAAGTGCTAGTCAATGAGTGAAAAGTATTTTTAGTTTTCTTGTGTAAAAGCAATCATGCAAAATTTCAAGTCATTTCACTCGTACCAAAGTATTTTATCGTACAAAAAACGTTTTACCGCTGTCAAAAAGTGGAGCCACTTTTATTTGACGATTTATTCTATCGATAATTGTTAATTTTCTCATTTTTTGCTTATTAGTTATGTTTATAAATGCTTTACGGTCTCTCAGATGTACCACTAAGCACGGAAGAGAACGCATTAGCGAGGTGGAAAAACGGCGATATGATGTGCTCCACACGTTTGGTCACTCAAACGGGGACATTGCTCGACTTTTAGTTTATTTCGACCCGGATGACGCACGACGCTATCAACAAGTGTTGGACAAACATCGCGCTATCTGAACAACAATCCGGAGGACAACACTCCCATAAGCGCTGGCCTGTTGTCAGGCGATCTACAATACTCAAATCGAAACTCATGAAGCAAGCTCCCGACTTACAAAGGACCATAAAGCCGCTTACATGTCAATTTCGCTCAAAAGGGCGAGAATACCAAATGATCACGGGAAGTTCGTTTACTATTTTCAAACCGGGTTGAAGATGTCGAGGGACAGCCTCGGTGGTTCGAGATGTCTCTACAAGGGAAACAAGCAATAATATTGAGCATGGACTGAACTCAAGAAAAGCCATTCAAGTAGCCTGGAATCGGCCCCAGCCCCAGCGCTCCATGACCTTGTCTCTTCGATGCCGGGACGTCTTTTGGAGTTGGACTAGGAGAGGAGGTGTTCCACATTATTAATTTATTTGGTTTGTGTTGTTATTTTTATTTCTATTCCAACTTTTTCTTGTTAAAATAAAAACGCGTCTATAATTTTTATTGGCTGATAAAACGCTTTTTGTACGATAAAGTGCTTTGGATGAGTAAAACTGAAACAAAATTTTGCATAGGTTGTTTTTTTGGGTAAAGGGACTAAAAATACTTTTCACTGGACTAACACTTATATCAGAGAAAGCTCTAAACTGGCAAAAAAAACGGGACGAATATAATTTTTTGACAAAGTGTATAAGTCCAATCCGGAAGCTTTTTAGTAGAGAAATGTATGCCGATTATGGGCTGATTTATACCTTTATAATACTCTAAATATCCAATTGAAGTGCGACAACAGCTTTCCCCAGGTTATTGGTTAAAAGTTATCTAGGTGCCATCTTTTCGTTAAGCTCTGGTTTCATTTTTTGAAAATTTAATCAACTTACAATTCATAAAAATCTAGCTAGACTAAACCTTTTGAAGGGTTTATAGCAAGTTCCTTTCAGATTTACCTGTCGGCGGTTGCGCACTGAGCATCTCCTTAAACATATCGGAAAAAGCGCGGGCGGGCTCGTTTGTGATACTCCATCCGTGCGTGAATTTTAGTCTTTCAAAAGCTCAAACTTAGATATGAATTATTTCTAGAGTAGGGATCTAGTTGATCCAAATGAGCTTACTACGTTTTTCTCGATAAGGCAGGACCCAGCATAACGAATTTCGAAACAATTTCCAAAACAACAAAATTATGATTCACTACTAGACTGCTTGATGTGTAGCTATGAAGCGGCAATCATGTTTGATCGTTCAGATCTCGGTTTCTAGAATAGATTGATATCTTTAAATTGTTTTTCATTTTCGAAAGCTAAAAATTTTGTTTTAGTTTGCTACATCAAATATGGGAAATTCTCATGGGAAATTCTTTAGCAAAAACTTATCAACACTTATCGAGAATCGGCGCCTGGGATATCGATGCGTATCGGTGGGGTTTGGAAAGTCGTTCCTGCTTTCGAGCACTCATTAAAGTCGATATGCTTGTAAATAACAATCAAAAGCTGACATTCTTGGCTTTCCAATAAGCTGTAGAGATATCAAACTGTTCTAAGCCGAGGATCTGAGCGATCAAATAAAAACACAATAGTTTGTATCGATAAGCAATTCTAATCCACCATTAATTCCGGAAATCAAATCTCTTTCAGTTATCTTTGCAAGAATAAACTCTGATTGATGCTTGATTGTCAGGTCGCTATGGGAATCAAAGATTCTGAAGCTCAATGGGAGAGTGAATATGCTAAAGAAGTTGATGCAGCTGTGGGTGTTCCGAATTCCAATCAGATACAGAGATTTTCCCAGAGTAAGCCGCCACTTTTGCCTTTCTTTCTTACGGTCATTTTTCCGTCTAGAAGTTAATCCGTGCCCATGAAGTGTAGATTTTTTGCTTATTTTCAACACTTTGTACCAATACTTTTTATATAGAAACTCAAAGTGTAAATTCTATAAGAAGTTCAAAACTCTAAAACTCCGAGTAAACAGTTGACCAAAAAAGTTCCGACGGCAGTTTACCTTTTCCAGAATTACTCGCGATTTACAATATAGAGTACCAAAAAAGGCCCGCCAATATACGTTCAGAAGCCGTTTTCGGAAACAGCCGCTAATAATCTGGCGAAAACGCACAAGAGATTGCATAGCCATTTGAATTTCAGAAAAATGAAATGAATTTCTGGCATACTGATTTTTGCTGGCGGCTTTTGCCGGCTCCCCCAGAGTCAGCTCAAGGTGGCCTGGTGGTTGAAATTGTCACTGAGCTCGGAACTCCTTTGATCTTGGTTTGGATCTGTGATCCCCAAACTTTTTCCTTTTTTTGACCACATTCGAAAACATTCCCAAGGAAGCCTTCATTTTTCCAAGAAATTCAAATAAACTTATAACTGTACTGGGGTTTTAGCGATTGGCGGTTTTTGAAAACAGTTTCTAGGCGTATTTTCCAAGTCTTTTTTTTCTATTTGTTTCATGTTCTAACTCACTGGGTAACTTGGAAAAGGCTCCTTGTTAGTTTTTCTAGTTTTATAATTTGTCAAGTACTTCATCCATGATTGGAGTACTAAAATGATTGTTAAATTAAAAAGTTTGCCTGAAAAGCCACAAATCTCCAAGGCTCTCTTCTCAGGGAACAGTTTGGAAGCTTCTAGATTGCTAGTTTAGCTTTTTTTAAGTAAATTATCGAGTAAAGTGTTATGAGAGAAGTGTGAAATGAGATTCTACCCAAAAAAAGTTATAAGTAGTTGTTAACTCTAGACTTAGTTTATCTCCACTAGAAAAAGAAGTCTTATAAGATTATAATTATGCCCATTAAGATTAAAGGTAACTACCCGAGATCCCCAAGATCCGTTCTTTTTGTGGCCGCTACTGGAGTCCATTTTTGAGAAGAAGTTAGTTTCCAGTTGAGAGAAGCTTGAATTCGGTTGGAGTTTATCCATGAAAAGCAAAATAATTATTATTATCGGTATATTCGATATCTTTTCACGGTGAAGTGGCAAAAATGTTTCAATTCCGCTGGTATGATAAACTTTCGTCATTTATCAAGAAAGCAGTGTTGAGAGAAGGCGCAAAGGAGTAAACCACATGGGCCCAGTCCCCTTACTGGAAAATACCCTATTTCTTGGTGATGCTGGTGATAACTAACCGATGCACATTCTATTCTTGACAGGTTGGTGAAATGAAAACTGCCGGACTTTGAGCAAGTTTATTCAACATAAATTTCATCGATTCGTTTTAAATAATTTCCATTATTATTGAAGCGAAAAACTTCTGTCCATTTTGCAGACAATTTGCGGATTCCTCTTTCGTAGTAGGATTTTTGGTTCGTGTATAAGACTAGTTTTTTCCAAAGCTAGTCAATTCAGAAGCTGAAACCAGATCTAGGCTGGTTTACGGCTTGGCCTGACTTTACTGCAGCCCGGAAAGCCTAGACCTAGACAGGCTTTGACTTTGAATTCTTGATCTTGATATTGATTTGATTTTACTGCAAACCGGGCTTGGTTAAGCGCTAGGATTACGGTTATGGGATATGAGCTAGATCTAGGCAAGCTATGACTCGATTTGGCCAGCTCTAGGAGTCTAGATTCTATTCGGTTGGTGAATTGAAAATTGCGGGACTTTGAACTAAAATTTATTCAACATAAAACCATAAATTCATTCCAAATAATTTCCATTATTATTGACGACTTCTGCCCATTTTGCAGACAATTTGCGGATTCCTCTTTCGTAGTAGGATTTTGGTTTGTGTGTGAGACAAGTGTGAGACTCAAAAATCGAGGACTGGAGATGTCCCAGTTTGAGCATTTGAGCACTTTCTTCAAAAGAAACCCATTTTGGTGTCAATAGAAAAGTTGTAGAGAATCAAAAATGAGGCTTATAGCCAAATTTCCAAAAGATACACTTAGTAGTTTCGCTTAAAATGCAAGTTTTGTGAAAATTCGTAAATTTCGCATTTCTTGAAAACCAGTTTTTGAGTCGTTCTGAAAATTTGGATATAAGCTTGTTTTTGATTCTCTACAACTTTTCCATTGACACCAAAATGGGTTTCTTTTGAAGAAAGTGCTCAAACTGTCACATATGACAATAGCCGGCAGTTTCCAATTCATCAACCCAATATTTCAGGCAAAAAGGAGGTGTCGTTTCGTTAGAAGAGAAAGATTCCATTGATTTCATCGATCTTTTTCTCGATGCTGAGGCCGATGTTGATTTGAAAGCCGAGGAGGGGCTCAGTGGAAAGAATGCACAAGTGAGAGACTTTTTTCAATCTAGTAGAGGAAGTAGCTTTAAAAAGGAATTCTCAAAGAGCCTCTTGTAGAATCTAGAAACATCTTTCTAGCAATGTTTATTATTAATTTAGAAAATCTAAAGTACTTCAGCCTAGAACTAGAATGTTTGCAGATTCGCTGCTGTCTAGATATAGAATTGTAAGCAATCTCATTGTCAGATTGTTCGTCACATGTTAGAAGAAGAGGTGGTGATGCAGTGCTTTGTCTTCCTTTTGGCCGGTTTCGACACCACTTCCAATACACTCTCTTATACAGCTTGGTATCTGGCTAAACATCCACAAGTGAGTGTTTTTTCGATCTTTAGCTGTTTATTTACGCTATATTACTATACTAAACTGTATCAAAAAAAAAAGTCGTTTCAGTGCCAGCGTCGACTCCAAGAAGAAATCGATCAAGTTTGCGGGGAACAGCCGGAAATCGGTTACGACGATTTATCAGAGCTGAAATACATGGATTGTGTCGTGAAGGAGACCCTCCGTCTCAATCCACATGCCACTATGTAAGTAAAATGAGTGGGAAAGTAGACGGCTAGTCGTCTACTTTCCTACAGAAAACTAACAACGGATGGTCAACTGGCTGAGCCGGTCAAATCCTATGCAATCTATACCATTTAACGCAGAATTTTATGCTGATTCCGAGTATATATTCCATTTTTGTTAAATGACAATCTGCCAGACGTTACAAGCGTCTAAAGTTTGTTAGGAGTCTGAAAATGTAGTCATTTGGGTCTTAGCCAACCACTCGACCACGGCTGCACTGGCACTGCACAAGGAGTTCGTTAAGACCCAAAAGACCACATTTTCAGAGTCCTAACAAACTTTAGACGCTTATAGTTGCTGGCAGATTGTCATTTAGCAAAGACGGAATAGATATTCGGAATCAGCATTAAATTCTGCGTTGAATGGTATCGGTTGTATATCGGTTGCATAGCATTTGACCGGCTCAGCCAGTTAACCATCCCTTGTAATACGCACAGCACAAATATTATGAAGAAATCGTATCTTCAACTCCATCGAATCTTAAATTTCAGTGTTGTTGGCAGGGTTGCTGGACAAGATCTAGAAATCGCGGGCATTCGATTGAAGAAAGGGGATAAAGTTCAGGTAGAACACAATTACACAGAAAACCTCTTATAGCATTGAAGAAGAAGAACAACAACAACAATGAGCAATCTACTTTTTTATAGGTAGATTCCTATTCGCTTCAACGAGACAAAGAGATCTGGGGCGCTGATGCAGAAGAATTCAAGCCGGATAGGTAGAAGGAAAAGGAAAAAACTTAAAGGAAATCCATGATGAAATGATAAAAGAGCAAAGATTCTAGGGCACGGGATTCACATTTCATTTCAAGAAACAAGAAAAATAAAACAAGATCCCAATGTTTTCAGGTGGCTCGATCTAACGTCTAATCAAAAAGATGCCTATCTTGCTTTCGGCGCCGGCCCACGACAATGCGTTGGTGAGGAATTCTAATTCTAAGGGAATTCTAAGGGAATTCTAAGGGAATTCTAAGGAAATTCGAACATAAACTGCAAGTATTTAGGCATGAGATTGGCATATATCGAGCAAAAAATCGCCTTAGCGAGAATCCTTCGCGAGTATGAACTGATTTGTGGACCGAAAACCGAGGTTTGTTAGCACATTAAACCATTTAGCATTTTGTCTTTTTAGAAGAAACTTGATCATTCTGGATGGTTCACCGTATCACCGGCTTCTGTCACTGTAAATGTTAGAAAACGGGATCAGTAACGGATCATTAGCTAAAGGAGACCTTTAAATGTTTCTTCTTTTTTCAATAAAGTTTAAAAAAAACTTTTTTTTTGCTCTAATCTCTTTGAAGAAATTTTGTCATAAAAGAGTAAAATTGGTATTATCTTTTTTATTCTAATAGAAGCCTGTGTAGTGTAGAAGCTAATATAATTCAACCTCCTCTTGTCAACCTCCTCTTGCCAACTTCCTCTGGTCAACCTCCTCTTGTCAACCTCCTCTTGTCAGCCTCCTCTGATCAACCTCCTCTTGTCAGCCTCCTCTGATCAACCTCCTCTTGTCAACCTCCTCTTGTCAACTTCCTCTGATCAACCTCCTCTTGTCAACCTCCTCTTGTCAACCTCCTCTTGTCAACCTCCTCTTGTCAACCTCTCTCTGATCTTTCTGTTTTCTTTTAGCTGATTGGAAATGCGTGGTTTAATGCTGTTGCAATCAGTTTGCCATGAAATGGCTTGTTTTCAAATATTTATGATGTAAATGATTATAAACAGTTAAAAAGTTTGCTGGTAGTTTAATAAGATGTTTTTTGGGGAGAGACTAACGGAAAAGGATCACTATCGTTCCTTTTCCGCTGGGGATTTGGGCGCAACACGACAACAACAAAAAGAACAACTCTTTTTCTGAAGTTAGTGTAATTCATCAACGATGAGTGTTTATATTTTTATGTAAACTAGATTTTGAAGAGACTATTAGAGAGAATACGGTACTTCAATAGCTGGGCCGGATCCGTTAAGCGAGTTTTGTCTTCTAAGCGGATGGGCGAGGGTTCCAATCACGCTGACAAGTTCACGCTGGCAAGTTCACAAGATCACTTTTTAACAACTAAAACTAGATCTTATCGCCAGCTACATTTTCCGGACCCCACATCGATAGGTTCTGATAAGCGGGTTCTCGAGATTTCGAGGAATTTAGGCAAAGCGTAGGCTACCATTAGAAAAAGAATACGATAATTTGTCATTTGATTTTTCGTTTAATTTTTCATTTGATCTTTTTCATTTGATCTTTCATTTGATCTTGTTTCAAAAAAAGTCCAAAGATCTGTTTGAAATATCTTTTTTTTTGTTTATCTTAGTCCAAATTGAGTTATCGGGCCAAGTGTAAGCTAGAGATTAATCAATTTATCGAGCGAAATTACAATAAAAAAAAGCAAAACTTTGTTCATTCTTTTCGCTGTGTTTCATTGAAACTAGTCCCCATTTATGATGAGTAACCCTGTTTTTGATTTGTTTGCCTATTTTGACTTCTTCAAAGTGATTCTATTGGAGATAGCACTTGTTGGTAAATTTTTTTATAGAATCTTTATCAAAGTAAGAACGCAAAAAAATCTACAGAAAAGTGGGGGCTTTGGATGAGGTCTGTGCTTTTGATGTATTCAGGCTTTGATGCATTCAGGTTTGGCTTTATCTAGGCTCATACCACGCTTGACCATTCTTGCTGTGACCACCATTGATGCCAGAGCAGCATTTGATGGTAAACTCGATATATCCTTTGAACTGCAGACACGGATTATTAGCCGGGAATCGTTGGCGATTTACCACGGTACAGTCAATTTGTGTCCTTTTTGTTTAATATTTTTTGAAATTTCAGCTTTTATTGGTTTATCTTCCGATTTATCGTCCTGGCAATTTATATTTCTTTGTGCTCAAAAAATGATTGCTTAACGTTTCCGATTCGGTGATTTTCAAACAGAATTCTAGTTTTTTTTTTGATGCAGATTGATGAGAACAAAAGAGCTAACTTTTATGACCCTCCGAATTCACTCTGCGTTACTAGAATTGCTTAATGATCTGGAATTGGGGCTCTAGATCTAGCTAGAACACACACGCATAGCCCGATTAACGTCTTGGCAATCTATTTTCTGCTCAATCTATTTCCTACCCGTATAAGTTAGGCTTTAGAATTTCATTATCCCGGGGAAATTTTCGTACTGCCTCGCAAGTAGCTATGTTCGGGGAAAATGCTTGAGGAATTGTCTGTTTTCCCTGTGGGATTTTTCCCCTCACAATTAGGCCGTAAAAATCGTTTTCGTGGAGAAAACAAATCAAAAACAGGGTTAGTCATCCCCGGAGAAAACGCGATTTTCCCCAAAAACTCATAGGGGAAATTTTTTTGAGTTTTTTTCTTTTGTAAAATTTTTCTTCACCCCAGCACCTCAGCTGGGGGAAAAATCGAGGAAATTTCCGAAATCTTCATCAATATGTTTAACGATTAGCGCCATTCAGTTAGCCAATAACAAGATGAGTATCTGACAAAAGTTTTATACAAATTACACAAAGCAATAATTTAAATGAAAAATCAACGGCAATAATTTAACAAGTGAAAAACAACAAGAAATGGTGAGAGAAAGATTTTATTAATAGATAAATTATGTAGGGAAATCATCATAAAATAGAATGAAAAAATTAATTTCTAAATAAACGGCAATTGTCATGGAAAAATAAGATAACCTTGTTAATGCGATCGGGTCGGCCGATTGGTCCGCATCATCCTCCTCAATGTTTTGAACGGCTTTGATGAAATTCGCTTCGACGATTCGACAAATTTTCTCCTTTCAGAGAAACTCTGAAAGACAAGAGTCAATATCAAAATTGTCTCCAATACATGGCTGCTGTCGAATTTCATCACAAAGTAGAGTGAAGTGCCTTTGAGCTGACCAAATGCATGCTCAACATCGCTTTGAACGGCTCCTTGAAACCTTTGAACGGGTGAAATTGGCTTCGATGATTCGAGTGATTCAAAATAGGCTTATGTGCGGTTATTCTTCATTTCACTTTCAGCTATTTATGATTGGGTCAATAGGGAATCTTAGAACTGGAATTTGTAGTCGAAGAACTTCAGATTTCCACTGAAAGTAATCGGTCACCCAAATTTCGACTCCTCTTATGCATTTTGAATTCACAAGGAAATGTTGTTGTATTGATCTCATCAGGTCTAAACCAGATGGGTGATAAGTCTAGACTATATGGCAATATAAGGGGCGTGATATAAGGCGATGCCTCTTCCATCCTAATATCTTTAACTCCATACAAGAAGCTTTGCCGTGTGAGCTGTCACGGAGAGAAATTGAAAATCGAGGGATTTAAACCTGGTTGACGCAAAATTCTGCTAACCTTCGGGAGCCGTTGAATAAAACATAAACGTTAATCTGTTTTTCTGGGCTCTAATAATTTTCGAAACAAACAAGTCCTCAGTTGATCACCAGGTCACTGTAGCAAGTCACTAGCAAGACAACGTCACTTTGCAGACAACATTGAAAGTAATCGGTCACCCAAATCTCTACCCTCGCGAATTAAAAAAATATTTATGATTGTCGGCATTAATATAGCATTTATTAAAAATTCAAATGTATTTTCCTTAAAAAGGAAATTTTTTCCTCTACATTGTGTTTTCCTCAGGGAAATATTCCCTTGAGTAGCTGGGCTTGGGAATGTTAGGGGAAAAATCCCGCTAGATAAATTTCCTGATTGTATTAGGGCTGATGCATAAGTCTTTCGTTTTTTCGTACTTCCTGTTAAAAGTAACAAATTCACCAATAAATCTATAGTTTGCTCTATAAAAAAAAAAGTGTTTTTTTGTTCAATTTGTATCTTTTTTAAATGAATTTCTGGTTCACTTTTCAGGCAAATTCGAGAGTGAAAAACGCCTTTTTCGTAAAAATCTATAAAAACTCTACGGAAAAATTGGCTGAATGTATTTTCTGAAATTTTAAGGAAATATCAAACGTTTTTTTTCTATCTTTTATCTATTGTCACGAAGATATGTTTTCTTTAGCTAAGGTGTCCAAACCGGGCATCATCGAGTTAGCCCTTTTTGACTACCCGACTTCATTTTGACTTTTGACCAGTCTCGACTCTAAGTTGGGTGAATTCTGAAGTGAGCTGACAAAGCCGGATCACTTCGGTTTCTCGAGGGCGCAAGATCACTTGCATAATGACTTGATCGCTGGTCAAGGTGTTGTACCTGTAGAGCAGTTTAGCTGCGATCTGTTGGAGACTCTGCCTATGATTGGTTGGTTTGTTTAGTCGTCTAGCCGTTTCAACGTTTCGCTTTCTTCGCCTGAGAGGGGCGTGCTTGGCGTTCTTTCGCGCCACGCAAAAACACGCGGAACGTACTTAGCCCTTTACGTACTTGAAGCCTCGGTACGATCAATAACGTACTAGCCCGGTACTGAAGCCAAACTTTTTTCTCATCTTTATCTATTGACAATGAAGATAGGTTTTCTTTAGCTAAGGTGTCTAAACCGCATCATCGAGTTAGCCCTCTTTGACTACCTGACTTCATACTCTCAAGAAAATCCAGGCATTAAATATTTTTAAACCTGTTTTAATGTTATTTTGCAGAAAAATAATTGGTTTTTCTAATGAAATCAACCGTAGTTTAATCTGTGCATTTAATGGCTTGAAACGGCAGACGAAAAGGAACAAAAACACTTATGCATCAACCTAATAGGATATAGGCTCTGATTCACTCCTTGATACGCTGATAAAAAAAGAACTCTTCTTTTCACGAAAATTCCAAGATTAACATAAGAAGCGGTGCAGTGTAGTGAGCGAATACCGATAAGAGCGTTGCGATTATTAGATACTTATTCAGAATCTAGCACAATACTAATCTAGTGAGAAAATACAATAAAATAGAATCAATCGTTGGTTCAGTGTTTCATAGCAATACGAAAGGCAATACCAAAGGAATGTGGGAAAGAATAGATGGTAAGCTGAATGTGAGCTAATGTAAAATGGGCTCCAGTCCCTTATATTCGTCCCTCTATCTTAAAAGCAATCTTTCAGGGGCGAGACAAGATAATCAGACATTCAAATCAAAACATTAAATAAGATTTCACAGAAAAGAACCACTTTTCTGTACAAGAAGATAGAAAATAACATAAGAAGATATTTCATAAGCCCGTATCTGCTTCGAACCTTTTCCACCGTTTAGTCTCTTTGCAATCAGTGAACTTGTGTGCAAAACCCAGCCCAACATGGATCAACGAGCTCCTATTCTCTCTGTGTAGATCCCCATTCTCCAGTGTTTTTGAGGTTTGATCTACGGAAATCTCAGTATTTCAGTGTTTTTCCCAGCTGCCCCCGAGTTTTCCCCTCCGTCTACAACTTTCTCGCCACGTATCTACTCACTAATTTCTCGGATTTGCCGCTCTTTTCCAAAATGATGATCTCGATCTAGGATTGAAAACAATTCGAATGACAGTTTTTCTAAAAACCCATAATTTTAGTCAGTTTTTTGCCGTTTCTTTTAATGGATGCTACTACTATTTGAGCTTGAAATACCCCTTTGTGCAATGGTTCATCCCATTGATCGTTAAATACGGCATACACCAACTGCCAGCCTTCATTCCCGATTTTACCGCTTTACTTATATCGTTAGCCATCGGGATTTATATATCTACATTTTCCTATTTTCTTATGCCGTCAATCGATGTTGTCACGTATTTCAATTTGAAAAGAACAGAAAAGTGAGAACACTTTGAGAAAAACACGTAAATTCCTATTGTTCTCTTGATGGCTTTTCAAAGGCTTGCTAAGCTTGTGTTTAGAATTAATCTAAGATTAAGATCTGAATTTGAGTGCTTGCTTTGTCAATAGCTGCTTGTCAATAGCTTGCTTGTCAATAGCTTGCTTCTCAATAGCTTGCTTGTCAATAGCTTGTTTGTCAATAGCTTGCTTGTCAATAGCTTGCTTGTCAATATCTTGCTTGTCAATATCTTGCTTGTCAATAGCTTGCTTGTCAATAGCTTGCTTCTCAATAGCTTGCTTGTCAACAGCTTGCTTCTCAATAGCTAATAACTCTTATTAATTTAATTTTTTTAATTAATTATTTTTTTTTATCCATTTTCATAAATTTCATAAATAGAACGAAAACAAAAATTAAACTTTATTTAGCGACAAAAGAAAAGCGAAGTGTCACGAGCCGAAATTCTCCTCATGACACAGGTTAAATGATAAATTATCTAAACAAATTAACATTATGATTCTTGCGTAGCTTAATCTAAAGCTTAAATAGGCCAAAAATAGTTCTGAATACATAGGAAAATGATAAGAGTAGTGACAAGAGACTAGGAAATGTGTTCGAAAGTTGATTTTATGGAGAAACGAGTCTTCGGATCTTTGTTAATAACTCCCAATAGGTTGATGCAAAAAGAAAATTCAGTTGATATAAAATGTCTCTATTTCTGAAAATCTTATTGATTTTCTTTTTATCTTTATATTCTTGGATATTTACTTTATTTTTACGTTTTTTCTAAGTCAGCGCTTCCTCTTTTTAATTGATACTCGCTTTAGATCATGATGGATTAAAAGCAGATATGTTGTGCGATTTCAAGATGGGCAAGACGTTGTCGAATCACATCGTGATTTCTGTTCCGCTTTTGAGAACAAGTTATGGCCAAAAGATCCTGCCAGCTCTGGTTTACCCGATTCCGAGAAGGTTTTAAATCTCTTGAAGACGAACTCATTATGAGCACGCTTGGCAGCGATCAATAATAATGAATTGGGACAACTTATTGAAGCCGATCCAATGCAAAAGCACAAGAGCAAGGATGCAAACAAAACGGCAAACATCTCCAATGTGATCAATTAACAATTGCTCGCCATTTGGAAATAATCTGAAAAACCAATCGTAATGAATAATGGGATCCACACGAATTGAGCATCGAGGATCTGGGAGCACGCGTTTTTATCAGCCATATCAGCTCATCTTGCTTTTCAAGTCAGAAAAGAAGCCTTTTTGAGAATATTTGACGAGAAGTGGATTCTTTCGATAACACTTCTCGAACAAGACAATGGCTTAGTATGGGTCAAAGGCCAATTCCAACTTCAAAGCCGGATTATCGCGAGCGCAAAGTGATCTGGCCTTGCTGGTGGAATATCAACGGACTTGTTTATTTCTGAATTATTAGAGTCCGGAAAAAATAGTTGATTCATGCTTTATTCAACAGCTCAAGAAGGTTAAATCCAAATTTTTGCGTCACAAGCGGCTTAAATCCCTTGACTGTCACATTTTCTCCGAGATAATGCGCCAGCTCATACGGCGAAAGCTTCTTGTGATGGAGTTAGCGGAATTAGGACGAAAGGTCTTATATTTGCCATATAGTCAAGACTTATCACCATCTGGTTTTCATCTGTTCAGATCAATGCAACATTTCCTTGTGAATTCAAAATGCGCAAGAGGTCGAGATTTGGGTGACTGATTACTTTCAATCAGAATCAAGAGTTCTTCGACTACAAATTCCAGTTCAAGATTCCCTATTCACAATCATAAATAGCTGAAAGTGAAATGAAAAAATCTTTTATAAGCCTATTTTGAATCCTTTGAATCATCGAAGCGAATTTCACCCGTTCAAAGGTTTCCAAGAGCCGTTCAAAGCGATGTTGAGTATGCATTAGGTCAACTCAAAAGGCACTTCGACCTCTACTTTCAGATCAAATCCGATAGTGAGCCATGAATTGCAAGTAATTCGATATTGGATCTTGTCTTTCAGAGTTTCTCTGAAAGGAGAAAATTCGTCGAATCGTCGAAACGAATTCTCACCAAAAGCCTTCTTAAAGCGAGTTAGCGGAATTAGGATGGAAGGAATTTATATCGCCATATAGTCTAGACTTATCACCATCTGATTTTCATCTGTTCAGATCAATGCAACATTTCCTTTAGAATTAAAAATGCGCAAGGGTGGAGACTTTAAGTGACTCACTACTTTCAACTCAGGAATTCAAGAGTTCTTCGACTACAGATTCCAGATCAAGATTCCTAATTCACAATCTGAAGTAAGGTTGAGGAATGTTATAGATAACGATCGTGCTTATTTTTTGGAATAAATTGTTACCTAAAGGAATTTAGACTCAATTCTTAATGTTTGTAAAAACCGAAATTTCTTTTTTATCAACTTATTATCAGCCTTAAATAAAAACACGAAATTTCGCATGATCTGAAATTATACGCTGAATTTTGCGGCTTTGCTGGGGATGTGGATATCTTTTTTTAGATGTTGACAAACTCTTCATCATCATGTTAAACACAATTTTCGCTTCTTAGACTGAACATCGGAATGAACATTTTCTTTGGCATCAATATTTAATCCACTATTCAATCGCTCTTTTCTGCTGTCGGAATCCCATTTTTTAATTTAGTCTCCAGGTTTGCAACAATCAAATCAAATTATCTTATCGTAAGTTTAGCCTGATTAGTTTGATTTGTTTCCGGAAACGAAACGATAAAAGTAACAAAACGGAAGAGTAAAGATCGTTGAATGTAGCTAAACATTTTTGATTTACCATGTACAGTGGCAGACAAAAAGTTTGCACCACCCCACAAATTCAGCAAAACCGCTATAAAATTTGAATAAAAGTTTCGGGTCAACTTTAACGTTTATAATATCACTGAAGATTCTTGCAAATCGACATTTCCTTGCTTTTTATGTTATAGATTCTTTTAAAAACATTTTTTTCTGTTTACATCCCATCTTCCTAATTGTAGGATAGTTCTATAGAAATCTTTGAATTGAATGCATCGACAAGTTGAATTGAATGCATCGACAAGCTGAACTGAATTTATCGACAAGTTGAATTGAATGCATCGACAAGTTGGACTTGAATGCCCCAACAATTTGAATAGAATCCAAGTCGAACAAGTGTTTTTCGAATCCCGATTTTACTCCTTTCCCCAAGCTTTCCTTAAGGACACCAATAGAAAAGGTAGAAAGCCGAATGAACTAGAAGAGGTGACAAGTGGAGAGGATTTTTATTTGAAAATGAGTAATACAATGCCTTCTTATCTGGGTATGTACCTAATAAAGTGGCAGATAGATTTCATTATATAAATAAAAATATTTTAGAAAAGATAAATCGGCACAATAAAGTCCAGTAAGCAATCGTCTTAAAAAGACAAAATTTACCAATGACGCAGAAGCGTGCCAACCTGAGCAAGCAAAAACCGCTTTTGACAAGCTAAATCGCATTTCATAGCTTTGAACTTAAAATATTGAATTTTCATGTTCAAATCCCTTTAGGTATCGAATGATAAAAACTTGTCGCAGCCTTTTCTAATCAGCTGAATTTAGTGCGAAAAATTACAAGCTGCGATGCCTCGATATGTCCAAAAAAGCACAAAATCCCATTTATCTGATAATTTGCATTTTATTAATTTATTAAAGATTTGCTCCTAACCAGTAAATTGATGAAAAATCAAGCCCAAAAACATTTCCTGTATCAGTACATTCCTATTTTCGCAAAAAAGCTCCTTCTGCTTGTAAAAAAAATAGACGATTGGGGAAGGAAAACGGTTTACAATAAACCCACAAAGTCATAGACAAAGAGACAAAGTCATTTTGTGATAAGCAGTTTCAAGAAACCGGATTCACAAAAAGTTGAGCAGAATTTTTTTGCGTTT
Source organism: Mesorhabditis belari (assembly GCA_958450365.1). Taxonomy (NCBI): domain Eukaryota; kingdom Metazoa; phylum Nematoda; class Chromadorea; order Rhabditida; family Rhabditidae; genus Mesorhabditis; species Mesorhabditis belari. The sequence continues at coordinate 29,140 of CAUEEP010000160.1, forward strand.
TATTGCTGATAAGCAATCGGGAGCCTATTCAAATGCTATGGACGCACAAGGGAATTATCCGAACTGGCCTACGATTTCGCTACGCCATTAAGAAGAAAATGTCTATCGAGCATGGGGAACACGATGCTCTATTGATTTTTTTGCCCATTCTCAATGGTTCACGAGAAAAACGCTTGCGAAGTTTGGGCGCTCTACCGGGAAATCGCACCTCGGCGATCGCACCTCGAATTCACCGCGCCGAGCCGAGTTGATGACTATTTTCCGGTTTCTAAGTTTTTGCAGAAGCTCAACACTTTAAAACCAACTAGATCTCATCGTCAGCTACATTTTCCGATCCCAGCATCAATAGGTTCTGATAAGCGGTTCTGAATGATTTCGAAGAATTTAGGCAACGCTTAGGGTGCACTACTATTAGAGAGAATACGGTATATGGGCTTTTGCTTCCCGCCGTTAACGTGGTCGGATTTTGTTGGGATAAGTGAATTTTTAAGAAAAGATGACACTTAAAAACCCCGGAAATAAACGTAAAAGTGTTGACCTTTGCCGACGTTTCAACACTCGAATCCCCAAAAGATCTCATCGTCAGCTACATTTTCCGACCCCACATCGATAGGTTTCGACAAGCGGTTCTCGAGATTGGGAGGAATTTAGGCAAAGGTTTAGGGTGCACTAATATTAGTTTTGTTTAGGGTGCACTACCATTAAGAATACGGTAATTTGTCATTTGATTTTTCGTTTAATTTGTCATTGGATCTTGTTGTTTCAAAAACCAAAGATTGGTTTGAAATATTCATTTATCGTAGTCCAAATTGAGTTATCTCACAAGCGTAAGCTAGAGGTTAATCAATTTATCATGACAAGTACATGTACTAAAACTAAAACGAAGCTTTTGCAGCCTTACCGTATTTTCTCTAATAGTAGTGCACCGCGGCGAGCCGAGTTGATGACTATTTTACGGTTTCAAAGTTTTCGCAGAAGCTCGGCACTTTAATCCCCCACTAGACCTTATCGTCAGCTACATTTTCCGACCCCACATCGATAGGTTCTGATAAGCGCTTTTCGAGATTTTGAGCAGTTTAGGCGAGGCTTGCACCACTTGGATAGTAGTGCATCAGGGAAATACGATAATTTGATATTACGATATGGTTTGATACGGTTTCCTAAATCTTGTTTTTCAGGCTTTAACTCTAAATATACCGTATTTTCTCTAATAGTAGTGCACTGGGTCTAAGCCGAGTTAGTGACTATTTTATCGTTTCTAAGTTTTCTGGGTAGCTCAACACTTTAAAAGCCAACGTGTTCTCTATGTCGATAGACGTTTGCATCTTAACGGCGTAACGAAATCGTGCGGCCAGTTCGGATCATTCCCTTGTCGGATTCTGCACATAACAGGCCATCTATTTTTCACTTTATGATACAAAACGTTGAATTTGAACTGTCTTTGGAGGATCTTTAGTCTCGTTCTTAAAAAAACCGAATTTTTAAGCACGAACTTCTTTCATCTACTTTTTCCCTGCATACGGAGTTCTAAAAATGTTAAACTTTTTCCTTTATGCGTGGCTGCTTACGAATCAAATTCAGCCATTTACGAATGAAATGTTTAAGATGTAAATTTCTAGAGAAAAATTTCATTTAGAATGGCTAGCTGATTGCGAAATGATTCTAAAACGGCTGAATTTCGTTCATTTTTGCACACAGCGCCTGTGTAAGCTTAGTGGTCTTCCGAGAGCCTGGCTCTTTCTTTGCAATTTTGTCAGCTGGGGCGCTAGCTCAGGAGCCGGATTGCTCGCCCGGATCCTTCTATGTGGATGAATACGGAGCTTGTATACAACCGGAGAATGATGGTATGCTTTGATCTTTGGGCACTAAAAATTGTCTCCCGTTCAGTCGCTCCGATGTGGGTTACGCTGAGATGTACTGCCAGGCACTCGGTGGCCATCTCCTCTCGATTCCAAATTCATTCATCAACTCGATGATCACTGGAATTCAGCTCACAAGTGGGTTCATTGACACAATTGAGAAATCTTAACTTATTACAGATAGAAATTTACAAAGGAATTTACTATTTATATTGTCATACATCCCAACCCGACCCAGTCGCTCCAGCGGACTGGGTTTACCGGAATAAAAGTCGGATCGAGTTGGCTGGGGTTGGGATGACAGAGAGTCGGGCTATCTGGTCGGCCCACATATGGCCCATCGATCCATATTTAACATTCATAATGATTCATTCGTTCTTCTCCTCTAATGAATATGTTTACAGGATTGACGCTAAAAGCGTGGCTACCTGGGGTTGCAGAGGGTAAACGGCGGATTCGTTTGGACGGATGGAACCGTCACTAATTACACCAACTGGGCAAATGGTAATCGAAAGAAAATGAACAAGGAAAATAGATTCCTAGGAGGGCTGGGCAATGGGGATTGTGTCTATTTGGATTCTAACGACAAATTTTGGAGAACGGTTGACTGTGCCTCGTGTCTGCCATATCTCTGTGGATATCAAGACAAATGCCTAACCCAGGAAAAAATGTTATTCTGTCTTGCCCACCCGGATCGACCTATGTTGATGAGGTCCAATCGTGTCTGCGCTGCTGACAATAATTGTGTGTCTACGGTTTTTCTTCCAATTTACTGAAATCTGTAGTGGTCTCTTTCGCATTGGCCGATAAGTATTGCCAGGCCTACAACGGACATCTCTTCTGGATCCAATGATCTTGTGACGGATAGTTTCTTTGACGGTGTATCTTATGCAGGTGTGTTTTTTTTTAGCACATTCAAAAGAACTAAATTGCTTTATAGAGACTTCAGCAGGGGATATTTCTACATTGGTGGGCGAAAGAACGGCACCTCGTGGACGTGGACTGATGGAACACCCTGGGATGCGACAACTGGAATGCCGGTCCGTTTCGAAACACCAAATTCGATGGTTGCAGTAAAGCGAGTGTGTGTTTTCGGCGCGAGTCACCAAGTGACTTCACTTAATACTATTAGGTTGATGCAAAGTCTTTTCATTTTTTTCGTACTTCTTTGAAAAATAACAAAGTCATCAATTAACCTATGGTTTGCTCTAAATGAAAAGTGTTTATTGTTCCATTTCCCATCTTGTTAAGTCAATTTGGGTTCACTTTCAAGCAAATTCGAGAGTGAAAACGGGTTTTTCATAAAAATCTATAAAACCTCTATAAAGAAATTGGCTGAATCAATTTCTCTGAAAATCTGAAAAATATCTAACTTTTTGTGCTCTATCTTTATTTATTAACATCAAGATTGGTTTCCTTAGCTAAAGCGTCTAAAATGCATCATCGAGCCGTCGCCTTTTTGACTACCCGACTTCAGGCTCTCAAAAAATCTAGACATAAGACATTTTAAACTCGTTTTAATGTCATTTTGCAGAAAAATAATTGGCCTTTCGAATGCAATAAAACCGTTGTTCAATTGGTGCATTTGTTACTTTTTAACGAAAGTACGAAAAAATGAAAAGACTTTTGCATCAACCTAATAGAAGGAATATCATAATAGGAATCGTATTGGAACCGTATTGGAACCGTATTGGAACCGATTGGAACCATATTTGTATCATAGGACGAATCTATTGGAACCGTATTGGAACCGTATTGGAACCGTATTGGAACCGTATTGGAACCATATTTGCATCATAATCGGAACTGTATTGAAACCGTATTGGAACCTTATTGAAAACGTATTGGAACCGTATTGGAACCGTATTAGAACCTAATTTGTCTCATAATCCGGAACCGTATTGGAACCGTATTGGAACCGTATTGGAACCTTATTGGCACCATATTAGAATAAAATCGGAACGAGAAAATCGTAGCAAACTATAGTAGCAAAAACGTTGGACCTAAAAATAAAAGGATCTGAGAAGAGGCCTTCGCCTCAAAAGTTACTTTACAATCTGATTTAGGTGAACCCTGCCGAACCAGGTTTGTGTTGAAAAAAGCGGACGGCCAAGTGGACGTCCGTCGACTGCTCGAACCTTCTTCCCTTCATGTATTTACATTATTCTTCAGCAAAACTTCAGCAAAACCTTTAGCATCTCAGGTGCAGATCCTTTAAATCATAAATGGTGGCTGCACAACTACCGCGTGGCTCACCACACCACCAGCGACCGGACCACTCCGACTCCACATACATGCCACCAACTATCGCTCCTCTCCTTACCAAAAATCGTCAGTGTGACTTTTAGCTTTTATACACATTTATCTTGAAGGCTCGTCAAAACTTCTCTACACTTGCTACAACGGCTGGCAATATTTCCCAAACACGGATAGCTCCATCTTGTGGGTTTTCTGAAGTTAAGCGCCCGGCCAATAAGCAGAATTGACCTGATCGAGCGCCAGATTTCTATAGAAACAGCATTAGCAGGAATAGCATCTTTTCGAAGCTCATTTCTCTCTATTCTTTGATTCTACATATACAACATAATTCTTTGATTCTATAGTTTTCCATGAGCAATTTATCTTATGATCTATCCTTACAAAATGATAAAATACTGACACCCCAGGTCGGCTACAATTCAACTACACCAGCGGGGGTAGCTTATTGTCAAAACCAGGGGGTCATCTTGCTTCCATCCATAGTGACGCGGAAAATAAAGTTCCTTTGGAGTAAGGATCTCAAAATGTATTGCAACATCCACCCTCACAAGGGAACTCCATAGGACTTGGTCCCAAAATTGGTGGGTAGGTAGAATCGATTCTGGGGAACAACATAACAAAAATTCAGCTACAAAGCTCCAAGATCATGGTAGCTATAGTAGCCCTAATATTTGGTAAGACAATGGGGTTTTTCTCTCCGCAACTATATTGCGGCTAGTGAGCACGATGGATTCACTGCGGGGTAGTGTAGTGGCAGTGCGTGCAGTTACAAAGCGAATGCTCTCGGTTTCGAGTCTGTGTTCGAACTTTTTTTGGTTTGATTTTGATTAAATGCTAAAAACAAAACAATTAAAATTGAAAATTACAAATGTTAAACAGCAAGCAATGGTACCATTCTTTTATGCATCCACACGCGTTTTGTGCACGCAATCTCGTGTTTAGACTTAAATCATGTGTTTAGATGAAGTTTAAGATGTGTTTAGGCTAGAGTTTTGGGTCAAGTGTAGGTTGGATCAGATAAAAATATGCATTAAGTAGATCAAAACAATATTATAATTCCAAAATGGTTAGGTGAATTGGAATGGAAAAAAAAATAGTGCGCCGTTTGAATTTCGCATTGGGGAATTGAAATTGACTTCAACCCAACACTCACGACTCGCGAGGTTCCTTTTCTCTACAGATTTGGTTCTCATTCTATATAAATTTGGTTCCTTTTCTCTACAGATTTGGTTCTTTTTCTCTCCAGATTTGGTTCTTTTTCTCTCCAGATTTGGCTCCTTTTCTCTCCAGATTTGGCTCCTTTTCTCTACAGATTTGGTTCTTTTTCTCTCCAGATTTGGTTCTTTTCTCTCCAGATTTGGCCTCTTTTCTCTCCAGATTTGGCTCCTTTTCTCTACAGATTTGGTTCTTTTCTCTCCAGATTTGGTTCTTTTCTCTCCAGATTTGGCTCCTTTTCTCTACAGATTTGGTTCTTTTTCTGTCCAGAATTGGTTCCTTTTCTCTACAGATTTGGTTCTTTTTCTCTACAGAATTGGTTCCTTTTCTCTACAGAATTGGTTCCTTTTCTCTCCAGATTTGGCTCCTTTTCTCTACAGATTTGGTTCCCATTCTATGAAGAAAACGAAGTCTCGAAGAAAGTAGTTGCACAGAAAGAAGCTTGTAAAGCTTTTATTATTGTTCAGCAATTTTTAACCGAAGCAAATACGAGCGACACGTCGACTATTTGCGGATTCCATAAGATTGAGAATTTCATCCTTGAGCACTTGAGCATCCTTGCGCACTAAACAAACAAAAATTTCGGATTTTACTAGTGTTTCAGCATTTAAACGTCGCTTTAAAGCCACAAAATCATATTTATCAGCTTATTCACAGTGTTTTTTTTTTATGTTTTTAGGACTGATTAGGCAAAACTCTCGATAGTAGATCATTTTTGTAGAATCCCTTCAATGTTTTACTATCGAGCGTCGACTGTATATGTGGTTCCCTTGTGAGGTCTTCTCAATAACAGCGAATGCTTTTCGCTGTTATTGAGTAGATGAAACGAGAAAAGCACGATTGTTTAGCAATGTGCTGCCCGACTTCTTGCTCTACACGATCTTTTGGAGACTACGGGGGATCATTTCTGACTGGTGGCAAAAGGGTTAGACGTTTTCAAAAAAGACTACTATGATTGCAACTGCTATGATCATTGCAAGTGCTATGATCATTGCAAGTGCTATGATCATTGCAAGTGCTATGTTCATTGCAAGTGCTATGTTCATTGCAGCTGCTATGTTCATTGCAATGCTATGATCATTGCAACTGCTATGATCATTGAAACTGCTATGATCATTGCTTCGTATAAAGCTCATTGCTATTGTAATGTTGTAAAAATTAGGTTGCTGGAAAAATGACATGGATTGATGGGACGCCTCTCGATTACGAGCAAACGATCTGCGAGGATTCTCGTGATTCGGACATTTTAATGGTAATTGTTTGTTGTTAGCAAACTGGTCTAAGACTTTTCTGGTCGCAAAATATTGATATGACATTATCGTAAAGTTAAAAGATAGGAATCTATTGAATCATAATCATTGAAAACATCACAGATCGGGGACGCCACCTGTACAGCTTGTGGGCCGATTGAGGAGGGGAATTGGAATATAGTCAGCACGTTTGATGGCTATGGTGTGCCGTACTTTGTCTGTAAACGACCGGGATTCATGGCCGGAGCTGCGATTCGCTTACTTCCGACACCGAAATTTCTCCTCGTTCACCCCACTTTACTCGAAGCAAAACCATCAACAGTATCAATCCAAAACGAAATTCATAGAGTTTTCTCCAGGGTTTTCCGAGTTTTATATAAAATGAATAAAGGGAATTTACAACCATGTTCCCTTTTGATTTTTTTTTGATTTATGCACAAAATATTTTTCGAGAATATGAATATGAATGAAAATCTATTCATTCTATCAATTCCAATGATCAGACTCCGCGTTTTATCTGCAAAGTTGTTTGCCAACGATCTTCAATGGTACCAATTGATCATACACTTTATGAAGTAAAACTTTGTCATGTTTTTAAACGTGCACAAAATTTCTGCACAAATCTATAAGTTCAGAGAGATTATTGTTCTTCTTGAGCTTTCTCGAAAGTGTCGCTGAACTTCAGAAACTCCTTCCCAGAAATTCTTGTGCATTTAGAAATTCTTTTGCACATTTAGCAAATATGCTAGTATTCCAGAAGGTTAAATTTAAAATTGACTTGATTATCAATAGCCAAAAATTCGACGACGAAATAACAATTTTCGATTCGATAGTGAACCTTGAAGTTTGGAGATCTGATTCTCAAAAAAAGTTCATTAGCAAAAAAATTCTGTCTAATAATTTTTATTTTACGAGAGACCACGAAACTTTAAAAGACCACGAAACTTTTAAAAACCACAAATCTTTCAAAAGACCACGAAACTTTTAAAAGACCACGAAACTTTTAAAAGACCACAAATCTTTCAAAGACCACAAATCTTTCAAAAGACCACAAATCTTTCAAAAGACCACAATTGAGGGAAAGAGTCTTTCATTTAAATTCATTTGAAATATGCAAAGCACTCGCTAGCTTTATACAGCTCTCTGTACAAAGCTTTATCCAAAGAATTGGTGTAGAATTCTTGTAGAAGTTAAATTGAAAATATTTTTTCATTTTTCAAACCTCTATTTACCCTCTGGGAATTATTTTATTTAATATTATTTCTTTTGACCTTCAAAATTTGCTTCTTTCAAGGTTTCAAAAGCGGTAGAGATCGTGTAGAAAAAAACAATGATTTGTAAAAAGATTTCCTGATCTCTCGTCCTTTTCTCTTCTCTAATCAAGAAAGTCTTATCGATTCAACAAGACCATCTCTCTAATTCAAGCTTTTTCTTTCAATTGATGCAATGCTTGAAAAATATGAGAGCAGAGAACAGCTTGAATTGGCTCTCAATCAGCTCTCCATCCATCCACGTCTCAGGAACATTACAGCTTCCATAGAGCTGCACTTTATCGGCCGAATTCCTGAGATCTCTCTGCATCTGTATTCATATTCAAAAGAGCATGACTCGAAATATTGGTTTTTGTGAAAAGATTTCTGTTTCGGTTTGTTTTTTTGGTTCTCTATTTTGTCGAATAGGCATGAAATTGGCATGAAATTGGCATGAAATTGGCATGAAATTGGCACGATTCTTTGAAATGTGAACCGATCAAAGATTGTTTTGTTTCAAATGATTCAAATGATTCAAATGATTCAAATGATCAAAGATAATTGTTAAATGTTTGTTTTCCTTAAAAATCATTAAAGTTTCATAATGTATGGTTGACCGTGGCCCCATTTAGCATTGAGATCTCAAGAAAAACTTTGATTTTTAAAGCATGAATAAATGAATAAACTTTTCTAGAGTCAACATCTATATTGGGATTTTTGGCGAGTTCGATGCCAACGATTTTCGTTTTGCTTTCACCAAAGTACTCGGCGAATGTCCAGATTTTAGAAGTGACCAAGGAATTTTAACCTCAAACTTTATTGTTTCATTGCTAGGTCTACCTCCAAACGCACATGGCACGATGACCGCCGATAACGAGGCAGCCAGAGAAGAGGTGAGTGCAAGGACTGACATAAAAAGTTTAAAATTCCGTGAAAATACATGGAGCAGGGCCAATGTTGATATTTACCGATGTTCCCAGGCACGATTCATCTTGCAAATGCACCAAATAGAGTGCGGTCCCGGTCACGAGTTCCTTTTGTGCATTCCTGATTCGGCCGCAAACGATTTGACACCTCGTCCTATTCCCGAAGGGTACAATTTCCTTGAATATGGCTTATATTCGGTATACAGTCCGTATCACATCAATTGTCACTTTGAAAACATCAAGGTTTAGCTCTTTTCTGACTTGAGATATCGATTTTCCATCAAGGCTGTTAGCAATGTGACAGGGATTTTGGTCAAAGCTTATAGCTTTTTTCTGATAGCTTTTTTGCTTGTTTGTTTCTTTTTTCCATATTGAGCCAGGTTTTCAAGGTATCTGGCAATCGTTTGATGAGAAGATTTCACTTTTGTAGCAATTTTTTGATTGAACAATCCTTGACTAAAAGATCAATTTGAAAATCGATAATCGGTTAGCGATCTGGTGCCATTTACTTGAAAAAGTTCAATATTCCGGTAGAGAAGAAAGCTCCGTAAAAAAGCAACAAAGACAAGAAAATTCTGCATGATCTAGCTGATGTAATACGGTCATTTAACTATCTTTTTAAGTTTTAAAATTGTTTTTTCTGCAATTTTCTGCAATCGTTAGTTTTTCTACGTTTAACATGCAAAAACATAAAAAGAAAAAAAAAGAACAAGATTCATCCGTGGCTAGGTATCTCGCCGAGTAACAAGCCACTACTTACCATGACGCCCGACGCGATGAAGGTGAATTTGGTGATCGGATTGTAGGGAAAAGCATCTGAATCCGGGGAGTGTCTGGGCTCAAAATCTAGGATCGGTAGTTAGGCGGTGATCCAGATGATGTGCTACGGACTGTATCTTCATGCATAAAGAAATGATTTGATCACTTTAAGGTTCACTCTCGGTCCACTGAGAGCCGAAGATGTCGACTTTGTTTTGCATCATTGGCCTTACGCAGCCTCGGACGAAGCAGAAGCCTTAAAGTGAGTCGTTTTTGAAAATAAATCAGTGAATTCAAAAATTTGGGCCTATAGCTTAATCTCTGATCTCAATCAGATCTCAATCTCAATCAGATCTCCTCTCAATCTCTAAGCTTTACATTTTTGATTTCCGGTATCGCCTTTCGCGGCTCGCCAGTGCGGCACTGATTGACAAGAGGACAAATTTGCCGGCTTGTTTTCTCTTTCTTGAGGTAAAAAGCTTTTTCAAATGTTGTCAATCAACCGCATCAGCACAACGGAATGCTCACCAGTATGTATACCGTCGAACAGTATCGAGGCCGCAAATTTCAGTGGGCAACTTAAAGACCAATTTTCTGTTATTTATGGTTCCATTAAATATGTGTTTTATCGCTACAAAGTTCAACTTTAGGGACATTGTCTTTACCGATGTGCTCGCTCAATGCCATTCGATGGGCGTCCATCCGTGGCTAGGTATCTCGCCGAGTAACAAGCCACTACTTACCATGACGCCCGACGTGATGAAGGTGAATTTAGTGATCGGATTGTAGAAAAAAACATCTGAATCCGGGGAGTGTCTGGGCTCAAAAGCTAGATTCAGTTTCGAAATTGGAGCTTGTTGATAGAACTGGAGCTTATGGAACTTAGATTCCGACCCATATCTATTGTTACTAACAAGGGACGGTCAACTGAATAGACTGGCCATGAGCCATAGGCCATTCGATGTCATGAGCCATAGGCCATTTGATGCCATGAGCCAGAGGCCATTTGATGCCATGAGCCAGAGGCCATTTGATGCCAATAGCCATAGGCCATTCGATGCCATGAGCCATAGGCCATTCGATGCCATGAGCCATAGGCCATTCGATGTCATGAGCCATAGGCCAATTTCAGCACGATGTTGCTTTCCATTTTTACATGACAGCACTCTCTCAAAAGTTATACGCATTTAAAGCTTGTAAGGAGTTTCAAAAATCAAACATAGATCTTAAAAACGGACTTTTCAGGCCAGCAAACGTGCAGGGCTGGCTGAGTGGTAGTAGTTTAGAATCCCAAGCGAGACCTGCCCGGTTCGAATCGGTCGAACTCGAAAAAACGCAAGTCGAATCGGCTTTTTAGGTTTAAATGCCTCGTGTGTTCAATTATTTCCGCACACAATCGTACAAAATTTGACACACCACAAATATAGATAAGCAGCAACCAGATCGTTCACATCAAATTGCGTATAACTTGTTCATCAGTCCACGCGGAGGTCAGCTATCCATTTAAAGCCATTTAAACCTAGAAAAAGTAAGACAAGAGTCGGCTGACGGATTCAAACCCGGCAAGTCTTGCATTTTTTTTCTAACCTACTACCACTCGGCCACCCGTGCACTTTTTCCGGCTCTGAAAAGTGCTATTTTTGATTTTTGAAACTCTTTACAAACTTTAAACGAGTATAACTTTTGACAGGATGCCGTTTAGCAAAAATGGAAAGCAGCATAGTGCTCAGCGTGAAATTCTGCGTCGAATAGTCAATGGCCAATGCCATTTGGTCAGCCTCTCCAGTTGATCTTCCCTTGTAAGAAATCGCTCTTTTCAGGTTCGAACCCCGACCGGAGGTCACCAAAAAGCGTTCATGTTTTTCACGAAACTTGGATCTGCTCATCTAAAACAATCACCAATCGTCTTACAAGGCAATAAACTCTGAGTATTTACATGAAATTTGCATGAAATTTGCATGAAATTTACATGAAATTTTACTTTCTTTCATTTTTGAGTTGAGAATTTCTCGTGAAAACGAAGAAGGAGACGATTGTGACGAAGCCGAACAAACACAGATCTTAGTTTTTGCTTTCCCCGGCAACAATCCCGAAATGCGAATTGAACCACACAGTTTTTTAGATGTTAACACTAATTCATTCAGTTAAACTTGAAAGTCTAGTAGATCTGCTAAAGTTTCACAGTAAGGAAAAAAAGTTCACGAATAAATAAGTTTGTTCAATGTTCAATTCAATTTTAAATAGCTTTTTGACTGTGCGATCATTTTGAAGCATTTTCTTTTTTAGATCTTAGATTTTACAATAAATTCCTCGTCTTTCTACTCATGATCATCAGTTTTTTGGCCCTTTTCGGTTTAACAAACTTATAAAAAACAACTTTATACTCTCTTAATTAAGCTTCTATATCTGTCACACAAAAAAATATGTATACAGTTGTTAGAGTTTGTTTGTTATAAGCTGTTAATGCCTTTTTTTTATTGTTCCCCTACTAATACAAGACTTTACATCACACTTTAACTTACGTTTCTTTCCAAAATTTCAGCTGACGGCTGACGGATTCGAACCGAAAGCAAGCCTAAGCCTAAGCCTGAGCCTAAGCCTGAGCTGGACCTGTGGCCTAAAGTAAAATCGGCGGTAGATCAGATAGTGCACAAAAACTATTTAGAATGAACAGCGAAACACCAAGAAA
>CAUEEP010000163.1:0-51445 GCA_958450365.1 Mesorhabditis belari
ACCTGACCTTTGTGTGCTATCTTTTTTATTTTGTCATCAAGATAGGTTTCATGGGAAGAAACGGTCGAAATCGCACCATCGCACCTTGTCGTTTTTGTACACTTAGCTTCTTGCTAATGAAAAACTTTCAAAAGTCATTTGCAAGAGAAATGATTGAGCTATCTAACGAAACAACCGTATTGGTAGCTTGAGACTTATTCAATTCGAAAATAAATTTGGGTACAAGGCTTAGTACTCCATCAAATAAACACGACGCTAATCAAAATAATGAAGATCATTTTCAGGATTCCTATAAACTACCTTTTGCTCGATTTGAAGAGCCTCTTCAAAGAGCTGAAAATGCCTCATGAAGCGGATGCATCATTCAAAAAACTTTCCAAAAAACAGGTTAGCTATTTGGAACAGGACTAAATAAAAATCTTTTAGCTTGAGCGTTTGACAATAACAATGATTGATGCAGAGAGTCAATTCGAAGTGATTGAGCAAATGGGTCGTTTTATCGAACGTCGGCTCCGGGAGGTAAACTTTGATGTTTAAATAAAAAAAATCAGAATAGCATCTAATAATTCATCTAATTGACTCAACTTTCTCAAGAACTTCTTTTATTTTCATCAAATTTAGCTCTCAAAAGAGGAACTCAACGAGTTCATGGCCTACTACGAGCAATGTGCAACGAACAAATTAACTTTGAGAAAAGCTGTGGTATGTTAACTTCAAATCAATGAAAGTCTTTAGTTTATTTTAGAAAGCTCTTCTCCCACAAGCTCGAGGCAACAATGAAGATGCGCGGGAAGAGATCGTCGAGATTTCACTTAAAGAATACAATGAATGGGCTACGGTGAAGGGTGTCGAAAACTTCCACGAACGCTTCGCGAACATGATTGGTTCATTGAAATTTTTTGAGGAAATGGCTGGATGTGAGATTGTTTTTGTCAAGTCGCACTCGGATTATCTGAAGCTGAAGTCGGATGGGAAAAGTTTTGTCGTAAGTTTCGATTCATTTAAGCCTCAACAGATAGGCAAATACAAGTAGTATTTGATCAAGTGAAGCCACTTGTGCAAATTCTATTTAAATAACTCGGATGTAGCGTAGATTCTAAATGCAAAAATTTACGTAAGATGTCACAACTGAAGTCTTTTTGTGAACTTTACTTGAGCCATTGTTTGCTCATACGATTTCAAAGGTAGAAAATTTTAATAGAGATCAGCAACAAAAACAACAAATGGCTTTTTTAGGTATTTGAATTTGAGTAAAAACGGCTTTTCAGAATTTCTTAAAGGGCAATTTGTAAATAAATAATAGGACTTTCTGATAGAAAAACCATAGATTGATTGGCTCATTATTCATTTAAAAAGCGTACAAGACTTTCCGGCCAACCTGATAAACTTTCAGGTACTTTTCTACTCGTTGAAGAAGATCTGGAACCAGAATAGTCAAGCCCTCTACACGACCAACCTATTCAAATATTGGGCATCACTCAACGACAAGGAGCATCTCTATATTGCCGTCAATGCAGACGAACAATCGGAGATCCAATTGAAAGAAGGCCTACCAGAAGGGACTCGGATTTGTCATTTCGATAATGGAAAATACACAGATACAGACTGCCTTGCACATTATGAAACCTATCGTAGTACGAATTTTGCAAAGAGAACAGCCGATCCGGTTCCTTCACAAAAGCCTTCTCTCAATCTCATCAGAGCCAGTCTCCCATGCCCGAATGCTGAATGTTGTCGTCAATCGGAGGAGCCGAGAATTTGGATTTGTAAGAGTTGCAATAAGGAACTCGAATATGATCTGGGGAATAAGTTCTACTGCGGGTGAGTGCTTTAAGATTTGGAATAGAGAATTTTTATAAAGAATCACTGATAATTGCGAGACAAAAATATTTGATTAAGTTAGTTAAATGAAATGTTTGCTAAACTAGTGTTGCTAAACTGCTTAAATTCTGACAATCGATTAAAAAAATTTAGGTGTGGTGCCTGTGATGTCACGAGTTTCACTTTCCGTTGCTGCAATGATTTTCACGGAAATGAATTTCTTGCCTTTGATGAGCAACGACTCAAACGCTACTTATCCACATTGACTCCCTATGAGAGGATAAACATTCTGGTAAACCCCACTAATGTTCTTAAAAAGTTTGCTTTCAGGTAATCGGCAAGACTGGTGTGGGAAAGTCGACGTGGATTAACGCGACGGCCACCTATATTTCTCACGATACACTCGAGGCAGCTGCCGCCAACGAGTTCACTCATTTGATCCCCTTTCAGTTCACCACCACAAATGTTACACCTGAGAAAACGGACATCATTAAGGTGAAAGAAGTTTTAATACTTATAGTAGTACTACAAGTGCTGTGTGTAACAGTAGGACAAGTGTGTTATTAAAAATTTTAGAAGTAGTCCAGTCTAGTCTAGTAGTCATCTCGTGTGGCCAAAAGAGCTGTTTAAGCAAGTGCACATCGGCGCGAAATAAGGCAAAAAAGTGTTTTTTAACAAAAAATTCTGTAAAAATGCGTACTAGATGCAAAAAATTATGGAGAATTCAAAAATCGTAGTTATTTGAAATTTTGTCTGGCTCAATTTCGAGCAAAGTGCGTTTTTGTCAAATTTTCTATGTTAAGTTTTCTTTCCAAGGTTCTAAAATGAATATATCGGAACAAATCAAAAAACCCCGGCGGTTTTGGGTCAAGCTTGTGGCGATGAACATTTTAGTAAAAAAAGATAAAAATTGGATAACTCAGCGTGGAGTTATTAAGTTTTGAAAGAAAACGTTCAAAAGCTACCGTAACCTTCACATTTCCGCATTCTAAAAGACACCCTTTTCTAGAGTCGTACGCAAATTTCATAATTGTGCAACTTTTCGTTGTCGGCAACAATCGCTTTTATGTTTTCCGTTTTTCATGTTCTCCGTTTTTATGTTTATTCACTTTCTTAAGCTCCTTTTTCAGATGAGTCGCCCAAAAAAATCGAAAATTGCTGCTCAAAAGGCAAGAAAGGCTCAATTGGATAGCAAAAAGGATGTTAGAGAAGCTTTGGAAATAGCAAATCAGAATCAAGAGATATTGCGACCTCTAAGAAGCAAAAGGATGAAAATTCTCAGAAAAATGAAAAGTGATAAGAAGAAACAAAAGCTATTTTTCGCTCAACGAGCTCGACAAATCCGCGCAAAATACAAGAGGCATAAGAGGAACAAATTGCCCATTTCTTCTCCTGTTTCACCTCATCAAACGTTAGCTGTATTTTCAAAAGCAGAAATTTCTCGTTTTTCACATCGACTCTACAGCAAGTATGCTCATTTTGCAAGTGAGTATAAAATGAGACAGGTGATATCCGAAGTGAATCAAAAAAGTTGAATATGTTATTTCAAACGGGATTGTTCAATTGAAGGATATAAAAGAAGCGCTTCGTTTCCGTCTTAAACGTGTGCCCAGCAAAGAGGCACAGAGAATTTTGCTGATGGCAGACAAGGGTTTTGAAACGACAAAATTGACCGTCATGTTTCCTGATAAGAGCAA
This sequence comes from Mesorhabditis belari, assembly GCA_958450365.1. NCBI lineage: Eukaryota > Metazoa > Nematoda > Chromadorea > Rhabditida > Rhabditidae > Mesorhabditis > Mesorhabditis belari. The sequence continues at coordinate 3,519 of CAUEEP010000163.1, forward strand.
CAAATCTCAATCTAGATACAATCACCTAATACTAGCAGTTTGGAAAGGGAGAGACGACAACAAAAGTCTACAAAAATTTAACGAAGTCTATAGAGAGCTTGTTGATATGAAATTCACCGTCTTCATTGGAGGCGATCTGTGCTTTTTAGCTTCTCTTTATGGACTATCAAATGCAGCAACTTATCCTTGCGTTTGGTGTTTTTCAAAGCCAAAAAACAACGCAAAATAGACGGGTGTCCAGAGAAATTGGATTGGAGTATTTATCCGGAAAGATCTATAAAAACGTTTGACGAACTACTCAAAATAGATTCAAATAATTCGGAATTGCGCAAAGGTGTTTTTCAAAAATACGTTTGGCCGACTGAACCGACGCATGTCGTTCCTCCATCACTCCATATAAAGCTCGGCATCGGAAACCGTATCTATAAAGAGTTGGAACAAGAAGCCCGACAAGCTTCACCATCTGAATGGGATGCTTTTGCATTATTAGCACAAAAATTGGGATTCACGCGATCGTTTAAATCGGAAGATCTCAATGGTCCGAAGCTGAAGAGATTATGTGAAAATCGAGAGGAATTTAAGGTTCTAGTCAACTCACAAAAATATAAGGATCTATCCGACTGCCTGGAAAAGTTTTCGACATTCTCTAATCCTATTGGCTCCACTGAGCAAAACATGAAAGACGACGATATTAAAAAAATCCTTACTTCTATTAAGCCATTGCTCGCAAAACTTGAAGAATTGGAAATTGGATCCCGCTCAACAAAGATCCATGTATTGCTAGCACATGTGCCGGAATTTCTTCAACGCCATCGTTGCTTAGGTGCAATGTCTGAAGAAGGATTAGAAGGCTTACATTCAATTTTTGAGCAAATTCGGAAAAAATCAAACGTTCGGACGAAATGGAAAACTTGTTATTTACTGCGAAAAAATGTGCCGTGAACGTTTTTCTATATGATCTTGGTTTCTTGCTTTCTTGAGTTAAATTTGTTATTATATTGTTACTATATGTTAAATTTGTTTCTACTTAGCTAAAAAATTTATTTAGCAAAACAAAATACAACTCTCCCGAGACGGTGGCAACAACAATACTCAACATAACCTTGCACATGAGTTGGAGAAGAAACGATCCTAAAAAAGTTCTATCAACAAAGCCATCCGTCCATTAATTTAATGAAAAAACCTAACTTTGTTGATGGCAGACGATGAGATAAAAAAAATACGAAGCAGAATGAAAAAGAGGCAACGAAAAGTTGCACAATTTTAAAAAGCCAGCAAATTTGCGTACGACTCTAGAAAAGGGTGTCTTTTAGAATGCGGAAATGTGAAGGTTACGGTAGTTTTTGAACGTTTTCTTTCAAAACTTAATAACTTCACGCTGAGTTATCCGATTTTTATCTTTTTTTGCTAAAATGTTCATCGCCACAAGCTTGACCCAAAACCGCCGGGGTTTTTTGATTTGTTCCGATATATTCATTTTAGAGCCTTGGAAAGAAAACTTAACATAGAAAATTTGACAAAAACGCACTTTGCTCGAAATTGAGCCAGACAAAATTTCAAATAACTACGATTTTTGAATTCTCCATAATTTTTTGCATCTAGTACGCATTTTTACAGAATTTTTTTTTTAGAAAACGTACTTTCGCGCCGATGTGAAGTGGGATATAAAAAAACGGAAAAGCGAGAAAATTTATTCTTAATTGCATTTTAGCAAACTTTCAGATCAAGATTGGCGATGACCAGAACGAAGTTTACAGAGAGAAGATGTCATGCACTCAACATCCCCGGGCTCATTATTTCAAGAACAATGTCAGTGTTTCCATCGTTGCGATCATTTTTCAATTTCCAGGATCAACGCCGGCTTTACTGCATTGTCGACACACCGGGCGTCGGCGATTGTCAGGGAATCGAAAAGGACAAGGAGAACATGCAAAACATCGTGAACTTCATGGGAAATTTGGGCAAAATCAACTTGATTTGCTTCTTGTTGGACCCAAATGAAGCACGACTCGATCCACCTTTCGAGTTCTGCTTCAAGGTTTGAAGTAATGAATTGACTTAAATTAGATAGTTTTAGGAGCTGATTATGCAATTCCATCGTTCAGCCATCCATAACATTGCCTTTTGTTTTACAAAAGCTAGCGGTGTGGGATATAAGGTTTGTTTCAAAACAAACTGTAAATCTTTAATTGCATTATTTTTAGGTATCAGAGACAATCGTCCCGCTACAAACACTAGTCAACGAGATCAAAAAAAGACAAGGAATCGAAATTGTGCTAAACGACAAGAATCTCTTCGTTTTTGACAACATCGCCTATCGATATTTGGCTTATTTGCACAAAATGGTAATATCACGTTTGATTTAAATTACTTGTCACTAGGGAAAGGCAAGTGGTGAGCTGAGCTTTTGTCTGGACTCCTAGTGCAATTTTTAACAGGGTATGAGTATTGATATCAAGGCGTGTAAAGCTTCGATTGAAAATTTGGCGTCAAAAGGCTTTAAAAGGTTCCTTTCTAGCTGTGTAGGTTTCTAGCCAAAAGGTAAGTTGGTGGCCTCTGGATAACGCATTAGGCTTCTACCCACAGGATCAAGGTTCGGGGTACTAGTCTACTTGGGGGCCCACTTTTTTTTGCTTCAAAACTTCACTATATGGAGCTATAGCAGTTTTGTAACGTCCCAGAAGAGGAGCCTTGCTTTCGTTGTTTCCATTCAACTCCCCAAACCATCTTACGGTTGGTTTTGGCCTTTATTGTGGTCCGGCTACGAAAAGTTCTGGATTCTCCACTCGGGTCCTAAATGGAAATAGATTGCTTTCTCATTTCAACACAAAATTTATCGCGTAAAACAATACTTCCAATTAACTCACAAAATAAATGATTTGAAAACAAAAAAGAAACGACAACGCGGCACTCCCATCGACTACCTTCAAATGGCAGCGACGTCAATTGGATTGCGACGTTGCGCGAAAATTAACATTTAAAATTTGTGACAGGAATTAAAATTTAACATGAAAACGGCTCGAAAAACACATTTTTTCCTCTCTGGAGGTCATTCTCTACTTGCCTGCAAAATGCTAGAAGTTACTCCGAAAGAAAAACAAAAGGCTGCATCAGGGACCGAAGCCTGGTCATTTGGGCAGAACTCTAATGCGTCTAATGCGTTAGCCACCAACTTACCGTTTCTCCGCTAGAAATGAGCCTTTTAAAGCATCCGTTTTGACGCCGAATTTTCGAGTGAAGTTTTACACGCCTTGAAAGTCATTTGGCTGATTTTGATTTCAAATTCGAATGCCGCATACCCGATTCTATAAGGTGCACTAGGTGTCCAGACAAGAGTTCGTGCCTTTCCCTAGTTATTTAAAATTTTATGATTCATAAGATGACTACAATTGACAGAGTAGTGAATATTTAACTGACATTATTTTAGTGACATAACAATTCAAGTCAGAAATTTAGGAAGAACCCGAAAAGGATCAAACCCTTCTCGATTTGTATGCTCGGAGCTACAAAGTGTCGGCAAATGAAACGAAGAAGATGCTCGATCAAGCCCTACAAACACCGCCACATCGAGTCGAGGACACCCTTCATCTCAATTACTCGAGAAGAATCATCAAGAAATTGGCACCACCACTAACAATGATTGGAACAAAAGTATTTAAACCAAAAAAAGTTAAGAAAATATTTTGTAGGTTGGTGAAACGATTAACGAGATCAAGGCTCAAGAAAAGAGAGCTCAAGAAAATCGGGGAAAGGAGAGCGAAATGTTGAAAGTGCTGAAAGTAAAGGTATGGTTAGTAAGTGAACAATTTGAAACTACAGGGTGCGGCAGAAGTATGGTTACAGACTCAGAACCGTGTATCGTAATGAAATATGAACGGATTCATGTAAATTTAACTTAAAATTAACAACAGTAATCATATTCATTTAAAAATAACAAATTATTCAATATGGGCACCTTTATTCTTGATAACGGCTTTAAGACGCTTTGGATAACTTTCCACGGCGGCCCGCAGGGTACTTTGTGGAATTTCCGCCCAGGCTTTCTTCAGAGCCTTTTTCAGACTTTCAAAGTTTGCATGTTTTGTTGTGCATGCTTTTTGCTCCAAAATTGCCCAAACACAGAAATCCATAACATTCATGTCGGGCGAATTAGCTGGCCATTCATTGGCGGGAATGAAGTCGGGCAAATTGTTTCGACACCACTCTTGAGTCTTTTTTGCTTTGTGCGCTGGGACACCGTCTTGCATCAACGTCCAGCGCTGATTTTGATAATGTCCTTGACTCCACGGCTGTACATGTTTTGTGAGAACGTCCAGATACACGTCTGTGTTAATTTTCAGCCCTTTATCAACGAAAATCAACGGTGTGCGACCAGTTGCTGACAACCCTGCAAAAAGCATGACTCTTGCTGGATGTGAGTTCCTGTCCACAAATCGGTCACTTTTATTTGCTTCTTGAGGGCTGTGAGCAAAAATTCGATCATTTTGAGAGTTGAAAACTTGCTCAATGTTGACTAATTTCTCGTCGGTAAAAAGCATCGTCAGACGCTCATCATTTGCGGCCCTCGCAAGAAGAAGAGCACATTTTTGCTTCGTGTTTCTCATTTGAAGATCCGTCAGGCCATTATGCTTCCTTAACTTGTAAGGGTGAAGACCCAGATCCTTTTTGACGATACGACGGATAGTTCTATCAGAAACATTCAATTGGGGAGCCATTTTTCTCATGCTCCGGGCAGGATTGCGCTTGATTCGTTTCTTAATGACTTTCTTGAGTCTCGTGTGATCAATTTTTGGCGGACGTTCACTTTTAGGAAGCTCTTCGACTCTATTTTGTTGCAAAATGCGGTATACCGTCATTCGATGCATTTTCAGTAGTTTGGCAATATCCGAAGTTGATCGTCCTTGTGCTCCAAGCTGAAGAATAGCGGCACGGTTGGGAGAAGCCTTCACCATTATGTCCAAACTTAAAAATTTGCTTAAAAACTCCCACATAATATAAAAAAGCATTCGAATTAAGAGAAAATAATGCTTTGGCAAGAAATAAAAATCAATCAGTTTCTTAAATCAATGTTACAACCTTGTAACCATACTTATGCCGCACCCTGTATACTTTTCAGGTTCGATTCTATCGCTTCAAGATGACTTACGTAGATGAGATGGTTTGCAAGAATTGTACAACTTATGTAGAGTACACTGGAGTCGAGAGGGACAAGGTGATCGAAGCGGATCCGAGTCTAGCCAAAAAAAACCCGGTGGTGATGGTGCGGGGTGGGCACGCTGAAAAGGTTTGTTGTAACTATTAAGGCTAACAAGTTTATTTCTTGAGTATTTCTAAATTAAGGCCTCGTATGTTTGATAAACTGGCTTAAAGATTCCGACTCGTAGCCAAGAGTATCCCAACTTTGTACAAAATGAAAATAGAGCTGGTATCTGTTCGATAGGTATAACCGTTGTGAAAATATCTCTATTGAACCAAAACTTCAAGCTTGAAAACTTTAATATTTAGGTTGACGGTAAATGGACATGCAAAGAATGTGGACCGAATTTTCCCCAAGTGATGGTCGATCGTTCTTTTGCCAAAGTCTACGAGGATCGAGAAGAGATCGATGAATGTGTTCAGAAGCGATTGAAAGAAGCAATAAGTTGGTGATTGATTGAAAAAATCCCAACAAATCTCTCAGCTGGTAAAAAACAAAAAAAAGCTAGTGATTCAATTCAATCTCTTAAACGATAGTTGTTCATCATTGTGCATAGTAATCGAACACAAAGGTCAATAAAATGATCGAGATCGAGGATAATCAGAAACTACTAATTCAACTCAATTTTATTAATTAACAAATTTTAGATGACCGTGAACGTTGTGAAATTCTGATTGAACAAAAATCTTTGTTAAAAGAGCAGTTGGAGCAAGAGATGCGATCGATTCAAAAGGCGGCCGCTCAATTTGGTGTTTTCCTGAAAGAAAACTCGATCACCGCCTACAATGATATCACCGAACAGTATCTGTTGATTCTTATGGATCTAGAAGAGAAACAGGTTTGTAAAATCACTCATCATTTGAAATATTCTGAAACTGTGTAAAGAAGCAACGTGTGAATCAAGTAACATCACCAACAATTAGGTCACGCACTTTTAAGATAACTTGTTTAGCGTATTGTTCAGTTTAAAAGCCCGAAAAGGTTTCTAAAATAATAAACTCTACGAAGTTTTGAAATAAACAGCATGATAAGCAAACTACCTACCAATCGCTTGGTATAAAGTTTTGTCGTAAACCCCTCACTTTCAGGGGGCCCGACGAGGTGCGCGGTATAAGAGTCTCGCCAAAATGCTCGAGATTCACAAAAAAGAGGTGGCCATCCTCGAACAGCACATGAACAACCATTTGGGGAATTTGAAGAAGATCACATCGGATGATGTGATCAAAACGGCGGAAGCGTTGAAAAAATTGAAGCACTATGGAAAGGATATTCATCAAGCGTTGGAAGGAGTGAAACAATGGGTTTGTTTTTTTGCACTTTTTCATTCAAATTACAACTACGAGTCTAGACTATGCATCTTACTGAATTTATATCGTGATCTAATAAAAGCTCATGTGTTTGAATATTTGTTAACACCATTTTTCCAGGTGGCGAAGGGTGGAGACGTCGAACCGCCAAGCGTCTACAATCCAAGCCGTCAAAAAAATCGTTTCCTCAACTTTCTTCCCAACTTCGTCACGAAACGTCTTTAATTTTGTGTATAAAGTGTTTTGAGATTTTTCATTTACTTGCTCAATACAAATAAATACTCGATTAGAAGTCAATTACGGTTCTTTATTATTGCTTTGATCGCATTGATTTGACAATTTATCACCTTGCTGTGTCTCTTTGTAAGTTAGCCTAAAATTTGAAAATTTGTTTTTTTTTTGTGCAAACAACATACAAAGTCTTCTTTTTACTTAATCTATTCAATTTATGTGGAGTTTTGTGTTCATTTTTCAAATGAACCTTCTTTTCCTTCTTTCTTTCGAAGTTATGTTAAAACTTTGCTTAGTGATTGGTATTCGAAAAAATGAAAATACAAGCACTACTTAAGAACAATGTAATTTGTAAGATACAATTTCGTAACTTTTGCTAAATTTTAATTTCCGTCTCCTTGATTTTTCATTTGAAAAGTCCTTTAGTTTTATCTAAAAACAGATCGTTTTCCTCAACTTCTTCACACAATTTATCACAGGTTGGCCCGAAAGAGTCGCACAAACTTTGTCTTGAAACCAGCAGCTGCTTGTTGTTTCGATTTCCTCTCTTCATTACCCTTTGGTCTCTATAAATAATCCCAGAAAAAAAAGGTGAACAACGGAAAGCGTTGAGGGCAACGGTGACGAGCCTAGACACAACTCAGAACCCTAACTTTTCATCGCTCTACAAAATCTTTAAACAATGCGTCCACTCATTAGCATTTTCATTTCACTTCTCGTGATTGGTAAGAAAAATTTCTGAAATTTCAAAAGCTAAATAAGTTAAGAATTTCAAGTTTCAAAAATGGTTTCTGAATTTGAAATTCAAATATATTCAGGTGTCTGCATGGCCTTTATTCCGGTGACTCTTACAAACTCCGCTGAAAAGGACCCAAATGCTGCACCATTCCCTCTCTGCAACCCCTTTTGTCCAGTTAGTTTTGTTAAATTTTTCATTGAAGTAATTACTTTTGATCCTCATTTTCAGGGTGGTGCCGTGTACGTGTGTTGCGTCAGATATCTTCATGTGCTCGGCGGTTACTGCAATGGATCGGCGGCTTGGTGTTACTGAAATCTTTGTCGAATTCCATGCCATTCGTTTGTATTAGGTGCAAATTAGAAAAATTAGTATAGTTTTTGAAATTATAATTGCATAAACATTCTGAAAAAATGAATTCTAGGCACGACTTGAGGGGACAACAAAAACCTATTGAAATCAACACAAATCAATTGTTATTTTGTAAACATAGGTGTTAATAAAGCTTTGAATATCTCTTTATATTGTTACCATAGGAAAACGCTCACTAACGTTCGGGTTTTCCACTAAGGAGGTTCACGTTTTCCACACAATCTAAGCCCCGCCCCTTTTTGCCAATGACAGATAGACGGACGTCGCTTCTGTTTTATATGTTGTGTCCGATTTAGATTTCCGTCCGATTTAGATTCAATCTAAATCGGACGTCTTATATAGATTGAACAATAATATAAACATGTTTAATATACGTTCTTAAGCGTTTTCTGTAGTTTTCTGCATTTTCAAAGGTCTGTTACTGTCTTTTCCTGAAAAGAAAACCCAACTATGAAACAATTTATTAGCGTTAACAGAACAGATGCAAAATTACAACATACAACAACGAACGAGTTAAAAATTTCTATTTATTTTTGCAGCTTAGGCTATTGTGGCATCTTGAATTGCAGAGTCGGCCATCCTTTTTGCACGAACATCGATTGGATGAGCATTTTCCAGCACATAAGCAATGTTTATGGCCTAATGGAACACGCAAAAATAAAATAAAGTTATAGTTACTTGCCTTCTTTCCCGTGAATAGAAGAATCACCGATGGCGGCACGAAAGGAAGTTGAACGTTCCGGCACATCAGCAATAACAAGGAAGTCCGTCTCACAAGGATAGAGTTGATTTCTTGAAAACTTCTAGAGGTAGAGTCCCATTCGCCGTCCTAATCGTGTAAAGCCCATCGATTGCTTTAAAAAAATGGCTTAAGTGAATTTAATCGAAACAAACCTTCAGTGACAACGCCCAAAAGATTTCGGTGGCCAATTTTTGGTCGATCAACCGGATTAATTGGAATTCTTACGTTCTTTCCAACATCCAAAGGCTGAAATCTAATTGTGCACATTAGGTGAAACCGAAAAACGATCATAAAAGAACCTCTCTTTAGACGCTTGTAACATCTTGTCGGCTTGTTTTATTAGACTTGAACGGGCACTATCTCTTTTTGCAAGTATTTCAGCATCTTGTGCTGCAAAATTGAATCCTTTACCTATTTTTATAGCGTTAAAAATAAAAAATAAAACTAACCTGAATCATTGCTATTTTCATCTTTGTCGCCAATTTCCGCACTTTTTTTGTAGACTTGCTCCTAAATTTTTAAAATATAGATTAAAATAAACAATAAATAAAACAAACCAAATTTTCGGACGCAAATTCCGGTTGATTCAATTCGTCCCCATTTTTGTTTTTAATCCCATTTGAATCATCACTAAGCAAAATAGTTTGGAATCTATTATGTAAATAATTTCAAACATACCTTACTTCTCGTTCATCATCATAGTCTTTACCAAACATTGCGGCAAATGGAGTTCTTCTGATTCCATGGTGATATCTTCTATTCTTTATGAGTTGAATCATCGGAAGAAATTCAGCCCATTTTGCAGTTTGCCGATCACGTTGATACGTACACAGTATGTTCTAAAACAAAATTAACAAATTATGTTTGCCTATGTAATAGAAATGAAATAAACTCGCTCCTTTTAACTTACTTCAATATCAGCGTTTGCTCTTTCGACGCTACCTTGTGATTGTGAGTGCCGAGGTTTTCCATAAACAATCCTGCAGTGTGGCCACATACCAACCAAATCGTCGATACATTTGTTGACAAACTCTCGGCCGTTGTCTGAGACTTTACCAATTAGCACATTCGCGACGAGATTTTTTGATTTTTGTATAAGTTATTTCCCTTCTAGCTCGTTAAAAAACGTTCACATTTTTCTTCATTTGACCCCTAACTTAAATAAATCGGTTGTCTGTGAACGTTTTTAGACAAGCTGGAAGGAAAATAACTTACGCAAAAATCAAAAAACTCAACGTGAATACGCTAACAAAAAAGGAAAAAAACCTGAATGCAATATCTTCGGTGGTCCGAAGATTCCAAATAGCATCCCAAGGTTCTTTACAACTTCTTTTGCGGTTTTTGTCTTCAAAGGGCGCAGCGTCACGAATTTGGTTAAATGGTCCCAAAATTTATATTTTATTACAATAAATAACAGAAAAAAACCTGGTATACTCGAATGAACTTGAAATCACCATCCGGTGTTGATTGGAGATCGATAAGATCCACTTGACAACGCTCGTTTTGTTTTTGCGTTAAGATTGGCCTCGCAACGACCGTTTTTTAAAATTTCCTCTTTTCAATTCGCATTCTTCACACAATTTGACGTAGAGACTGATGATTTCTCTAAAAATGTAGTTTGAGCCAGTAAGCAGCAAATAAAATAATAAAGTCAAAAACCCACTTTGAAATACCATAATATCATCGGAGATTTTGCCACATCAAGTTTATTCCAGCGTGTCTAAGTTTTTTGTGTGTTTCGTGTAAGAGCCGAAAGACCGCTTCTCGCTTAATCACTCGTTGTTGTGCTGGCATCTCTCCGCTGCCATTTTTCTCGCCCACATGATAAAGCTGCGCTCCCTTTTGTTCAATCACGAGCGCAAATCTTTTCAGCAAGTTGTTTTCGTGGTAGTTTTGTGGTAGTTTTGGTTTCTCGGAGTTTTCACGATGATTGTGGAGCGTTTCAACCATCAAATTGTAGGTTTCAGCGGTTGGAAAGTTTTCTTTTCCTCTTTTCTTCTTTTGTAAAAACACGTCAAATTCTTGGTCAAAAAGGTCCTCCATCTGTAAAAAAAAGCAGCATTTAATAGGAAAACAAGAAAACAAAAAATTCTCAAAAAAAAGACAATAAAATTTCTTTGAAAAGCGCAGAAAATTGCAAAAAAACGCTTAAGAACATATATTAAGCACGTTTATTATTGTTCGATCTGTATCGGATGTCCGATATAGACTGTAATTAATAAAACACCTTTGAAAATGCAGAAAACTACAGAAAACGCTTAAGAACATGTATTAAACATGTTTATATTATTGTTCAATCTATATAAGACGTCCGATTTAGATTGAATCTAAATCGGACGAAAATCTAAATCGGACACAACATATATATGTCGTAGCCGATTATAAATGATTCATAATCGGCTCAAATTCATAATCGGCTACGACATATATACCGTATTCTCTCTAATAGTAGTGCGCACTGCTATTTTTTCAACCCCCTCCTGGACCGCAATACTATTAGAGAGTGCACTACTATTAAAGAGTTTTATCATTTACCAAAGTAAGACAGATATAAGATTTGTTCCAAAAATTCTTGCAAAAAAAATACTTGCAATTCTTTCACGTACTCCTTTGGCTCTAGTTGTGGGCCGGCGAGTTGACAATTTGTGTCTTGACATAAATAAATTTAGCCATCCCACTGATGCCGAAAATTCCTCGTCACGTTTCCACGTTAATTTGGCTTGGCATTGAATCATTTTTCGTATCACTCGCATCTTCTTTGCCCGCATTTCTTGAATCCAAGCAACAAGATCCTTGTCAAAATCGACATTCTTGGAGCTTTCGTCCACCCCTTTTGATTTGCTTTTTTCCTTTTCCGTTATCTCTGTTTTGTTTCTCGAGTTCTTCCTTTTGCTCACACCATTTTTGGACTATTTTGACGACTGACTCGAAATTTTCGCGCTGCAGCCAACTTATCCTTTATTTTTTCAGCAAAATCAATAGCTTTCAGCTTTGTTTGAATGTCGAAACATCGCTTTTTCGCGGACGGTGCATCCTAGTCACACGAAGACTCCTCGGCAACATCGTTGGTCATGTTGTAGCCGACATTTTGCTCGGCCACTTGATTGTCAATCCTCTTGAAGAATTCCACATGTTCCTCGTGTTCACGACGAGCTCGAAAATTTTCGAATTCATCAAGCGAGTTCCCATCGAGATGCACATACTTAAAGAAAAAGATTATTTAGACAATAGTAAAGGTGACCAACAAAAATTATATAATATTAAAATCGAAGATGATGGATTATTTTCTAGGATTGAGTTTTGATAACAATAAAGCTTAACGCCGCAAAAGGTAAGTCAATTCTCAAACTTTATACAGGTATATAAGAGCAAAAAATGACTATAGCTTTGCGCGAACCAAATTTGAGTTAATGTGCCACTAAAACAATGTGTGGAAACAACCAAAAGGTTTTTTTTACACTTTGCACAACAATTTTAGATTTTTTGCTAACTTTTTCATGTGAAGAATAGTTAATAAATGAATAAAAAAAAAGCCTCACTTTTGCTTGCTTGAATAGCTTTAGAATGTAGACATAAAGTCAAAAAGGTTTAAGAAGCACTATAAATTCAAATTTTCGAGGGTGCGCTACTATTAAAGAGTGCACTATTATTAGAGAGAATACGGTATTTGTTTGTTTTTTTTGTGTGCAAAACAGCATACAAAGTCCTCTTTTTACTTAATCTATTCAATTTATGTGGTATTTTGTGTTCATTTTTCAAATGAACCTTCTTTTCCTTCTTTCTTTCGAAGGTATGTTAAAACTTTGCTTAGTCTACAATCCGCCAAGCGTCTACAATCCAAGCCGTCAAAAAAATCGTTTCCGCAACTTTCTTCCCAACTTCTTCACGAAACGTCTTTAATTTTGTCTATAAAGTATTTTGAGATTTTTCATTTACTTACTCAATACAAATAAATACTCGATTAGAAGTCAATTACGGTTCTTTATTATTGCTTTGATCGTATTGCTTTGACAACTTTGACATCTTGCTGTGTCTCTTTGTAAGTTAGCCTAAAATTTGAATATTTGTTTTTTTTTGTGTGCAAAACAGCATACAAAGTCCTCTTTTTACTTAATCTATTCAATTTATGTGGAATTTTGTGTTCACTTTTCAAATGAACCTTCTTTTCCTTCTTTCTTTCGAAGTTATGTTAAAACTTTGCTTAGTGATTGCTATTCGAAAAAATGAAAATACAAGCACTATGTAAGAACCATGTAATTTGTAAGATACAATTTCGTAACTTTTGCTAAATTTTAATTTCCGTCTTCTTGAGTAAATAAAAATTTTTTTTAATCCTTTAGTTTTATCCAAAAACAGACCGTTTTCCTCAACTTCTTCACACAATTTATCACAGGTTGGCCCGAAAGAATCACACAAGCTTTGCCTTGAAACCAGCAGCTGTTTGTTGTTTCGATTTTCTCTCTTGATTACCTTTTGGTCTCTATAAATGATTCCAGAAAAAAAAGGTGAACAACGGAAAGCGTTGAGGGCAAAGGTGACCAGCCTAGACACAGCCCAGAACCCTAACTTTTCATCGCTCTACAAAATCTTTAAACAATGCGCCCACTCATTAGCATTTTCATTTCACTTCTCGTGATTGGTAAGAAAAATTTCTGAAATTTCAAAAGCTAAATAAGTTAAGAATTTCAAGTTTCAAAAATGGTTTCTGAATTTGAAATTCAAATATATTCAGGTGTCTGCATGGCCTTTATTCCGGTGACTCTTACAAACTCCGCTGAAAAGGACCCAAATGCTGCACCATTCCCTCTCTGCAACTCCTATTGTCCGGTTAGTTTTGTTAAATTTTGTTGAAGTAATTACTTTTGATCTTCATTTTCAGGGTGGTGCCGTGTACGTGTGTTGCGTCACATATCTTCATGTGCTCGGAGGTTACTGCAATGGATCGGCGGCTTGGTGTTACTGAAATCTTTGCCGAATTCCATGTCTTTTCATTTGTATTAGGTGCAACTTAGAAACATTAGTATAGTTTTTGAAATTATAATCGCATAAACATTCTGAAAAAATGAATTGTAGGCACGACTTGAGGGGACAACAAAAACCTATTGAAATCAACACAAGTCAATTGTTATTTTGTAAACATAGGTATTAATAAAGCTTTGAATATGTCTTTATATTGTTACCATAGGAACTTAGAAAGATTAGTATCGCTCGCTCACTAACGTTCGGATTTTTCACACAATCTAAGCCCCGCCCCTGCCAATGACAGACAGACGGACGTCTCTTCTGTTTTATATATAGTAGTTTCCACATAAGTATAATCAAAATCAATAAAAAATAAGTAGTTTAATGGCGGATACGGGAAGGGAATCGATTGGTGCTTTGTGTGTTGGTGATCGGTGAAACGGTGATCGATTTGAGTGTTGCTGTCGAGCGTTCGGCATCGTCTCTTGAAGTTTTCTTCAGAAATATGATGCTGATCGTGCTGAAAAGAATGCTTTAGAATAATTGAAATAACCGCCTCTTAAAACAGATGAACAACATTTCAACATTTTACTGAAAAAAAAGAGCTTAAACTTTTTGAGACATTAACACAAATCTTTTTCATCATACCAAATCAATTTTTACATTTTTTTTGAACATTTTGTGGGTTATTTGTTTACAATGCCAAAAGAGCACTGGACTTGTACAGAAATGTTAACTCCGCCTCTTTTTTGGTCCGTTTGCCGTTGGCAATCTACGGCAATCTATTTTATTCGTACCTTGACCGGGTTTATTCGAAATTTGATTTCATTTGACTCGAAATCAAATTTTCTATCGAATGAAATCAAATTCAACGTTTTTCAAACAAACCCGATCAAGGTACAAGCAAAATTCGTAGTTTGATAATGGCAAACCGACCGAAAAAAGGGGCAGAGTTAACATGGCTTGACTTGTATCATGAATGCCCAATCTAGACTAAATACCGTAATCGACCCCATCTAGGCTGAATACCCATTCTAGATTAAATACCGCAATCCAGCCAATCTAGACTGAATACCCATTCTAGACTAAATACCGTGATCAAGCTAATCTAGACTGAATACCCATTCGAGACTAAATACCGTAATCCAGCTAATCTAGACTGAATACCCATTCTAGACTAAATACCGTGATCAAGCTAATCTAGACTGAATACCCATTCTAGACTAAATACCGTAATCCGGTTAATCTAGACTGAATACCCATTCTAGACTAAATACCGTGATCAAGCTAATCTAGACTGAATACCCATTCTAGACTGAATACCGTAATCTAGACTGAATATACAGCTAATCTAGACTGAATATACAATCTAGACTAAATACCGTAATGGAGTTAATCTGGACCGAATAACTTAATCAACGTTAAATACCATAATCCAGCTAATCTAGACTGAATACCCATTCTAGACTAAATACCGTAATCCGGCTAATCTAGACTGAATACGTTTTAAACTTTAATTGAAATTAAACTTCTAGCAAGTTTAACTCATTGATTTGAATTTTAAAAAGTGCTAAACAAAGCTAGATTTTACCTTTGTCCCAAAGTGAATAGAGTTGTTGTTATGTAAGCGAAAACCACAAAAATAGCTGCTTGAAGCCAAGCGCCTATGAATAGATATTGCCCAACGATCAACAAATTTGTGAGCACATATTGGTAGAAATAAATAACAGAACTGAGAATCATCTAGGAATTAACGAGTAAGTCATTTTTATGAGTAAGTAAAAGCTTTTTAAAGTTTTACCTGTTTCATTAGACGCTGCTCCGCCGGTGACACTTTATTTTTCTTCCACTAACGCATAAAGTTTTCATTTAGCTTTCACGAACAAAAAGTACCTTTTTTATTTTGCGGTAAGTGAAGAAATCGATGGTTATCGTGAATGCGATCAATATTTTGAGCATATAAACACTGAACCAAGTGAATACAAACCACCCAAAGAGCAGATCAAAAAAGCCGAGAAAAAGGCAAACGACGAATTGAAAGAACGGTTGTTTCAATGTGTACTTGAAGAACATCCCGTTAAAAGAAATGGCAAAGAAACGGCTAAACAGTGAATTGAATCGTTTTATTTGGAAAACAAACGGTAAAATTCATTTAATGGATTTATCGATTCTACAAAAGGTTCTACCACTTTCTCAAAGATTAGCAGATGAAAGTTAATATAGAAAGTTAATATAGAAAGTTAATATTGAAAGTTAATATTGAAAGTTAATATAAAAAGTTAATATTGAAAGTTAATATTGAAAGTTAATATTGAAAGTTAATATTGAAAGTTAATATAAAAAGTTAATATAAAAAGTTAATATTGAAAGAAATTAAGAAATTAAGAAGATAGACAGAATATATCCTAAAAGAAGGACCTTTTTTTCTCATCTTGAACGTTTTTCTGATTTAAAGGGGTATTAAAACTTGAAGAACATCCCGTTAAACGAAATGGCAAAGAAACGGCTAAACAGTTTTTCAAGAATCGCGTTCATTTATATATTATTCTATGCGTTTCTCTACAACTATTTCCTATATGAAAAACTAGGTTTCCAATCGAGAAATGAAGAAAAACGCAATTTTTGCTTTCCGCCCTCACTCCTTGTACGAGAGATAAATATTCTTCTTCCTATATCCTTTTTTCTTCACAACTATACGGTCACCAAGAAACTCCATCTAAGGTTTCTCCAATGAAACCCCACAGAGACCCTACGGTTGAACTACAGCCGCAAACTACAGCCTCTTGGCGCTCGATTGAACCAATCAGGTGCCTTAGGCCAATTCCTCAATTCCTTAGTGAAGAGGAGCTCGCCTGACGACAGGCGGACCCTTCTACCTGTGCAGGTTTTACTGGACCAACTGTACAGAATACAACATTACAAAGTGCTAATATAATTGATGCTAAACCTGAGTGACACGTAGATTTGACAGTGAATGTTGATGAGCTGAAGCTGAGAGCCCCAATTTTGGATAAACGAAAAGAAATCTGAGCTGCAAAACGCTGCCAGAGTAGCACTATCTATCTGAAAAGGCCTAAAAAAACAGTTTTTGTTTTTCGACACATTTTCAAATGACTCACGGGATCATAAGCGATGAACAACCCATCACAATGGCCAGACTCATCGTGTAGAGAAGGCGATTCACGTTCTCAGCTGTGGCCACCAGTCTGAAAGTTAGAAGTTAGAAGTTAGACAAAATTATCAAATCAAAGCCGAACATGGTAACAACACTTGAAGCAATGATCAATACACCGACTACTTGAACGAGTTCATGTGGCATCAACAGTTTGATGATGACCCATGCACCTTTTGGAGAATGTTTTGGAAACGATGCTATATGAATTTGCATCATATTGAGCATTCATCAGTGAATGCACTAGATTGAGGCATTGAAGCAGGTATTTGCTCCTTGGTTATTCCATCTACAATGCGCCCAAGCTTTTCTCATTGAAATCTATTGAACCAATGCATATGAAATGGGTAATCCATGTAAATTTCTCCACCAGAGATGTAGTTTTTCGGATTTAGAGTCGTTTAGGATTTAGAGAGGAAAAACTGAATCGGAAACTGTTTTTCGGAAAAAATCATGCCCCCCCCCCCACAAGGAGCTCAAAAATTTTTGACGACAGATCAAAAAAATTGGCAACAATTGTTATGTGTGCTCCAAATAAGCGAAAAAACAACAAAATTATGGGTTCTGTCTGCACAAAAAAAAATTTATCGCACCAAACTCCAATTGCTAACACCAAAGGGGAAAAAACCCTCAAGTTACAGGTTATAACAGGTCGATCCTGTCACAGGAAGCGAGTTCAATGTAAAAAACACTATTTTTAGTGCACAGTAAAATTGCATCGAAAATTCAGAGACATGAACCCAGAGAAGTGGCTACAAAATTCTCTTAAATCATTTGGAATAGATGTTTTATTAACTGGTGCTGGAAAGATTAATGTTTAATTAGCTTTTTTATTGCCTTTGTGACGGTTTTATTTTGTTTCTGTTGTACAATTTTCATAGTGTTTGATATAAAGTTTCTCAGGTCGCTTCACAACCGGAAACAACGAGTCTACACTCCGTCTTTGCGGGGTTTAGCGCGATAACTTTTTTTTGTGCAAACGGAATCCATAATTTTGTTGTTTTTTCTCTTAGTTGGAACACACATAACAATTGTTACTACTTTTTTTTCATCTGTCGTCAAAAATTTTTCGATTATATTTCGATTATATTTCGATTTTCTCACAGCGTAATGCTCTCAGCGTAATGCTCTCAACCAGGCTAGTTCCTTAAATTTTCCTACCTGATCGCTGATATCAATTCGTTATTTCTGGCCGAGTGATAGATGGCGATGCAATTTGTCAGGATTGACAGAGATAGCGTCTGAATGGTTGGTGATAAAATACAGTCGAACCTCGTTAGTGAACACGTCGATAGTGAGCTAACCTCGATAGTCAACGGATTTTGGACACTCACGAAAAAAAGCTTAACAAAATACACTAGCAAAAGCCTCGTTAGTGAACACTTTGATAGTAAACTAACCTCGAAAGTAACCGGATTTTTTAAAATCTTTCTGAGTTGATTGATTAATCAAACCTCGATAGTAAAGTATTAATTACAGGGTTGTTCAGGATTACGGGGACTAAGGGTACCTTTGATATCTTATATTTTTGCTTACAATTTATATATTGTTTTTATCTTTCTTTTGGTTGATTTTATTTATTTAACTATTTACTTACTATTTTTCCTCAAAAAATGTCTTTTTTATTAGGTTGATGCATAAGTCTTTTCGTTTTTTTCGTACTTCTGTTAAAAAGTAACAAATTCACCAATTAATCTATAGTTTGCTCTATAAAAAAAGTGTTTTTTTGTTCAATTTCCATCTTTTTAAATCAATTTCGGTTCACTTTCAAGCAAATTCGAGAGTGAAAAACGCCTTTTTCGTAAAAATCTATAAAAAACTCTACGGAAAAATTGGCTGAATGAATTTCTCTGAAATTTTGGCCAAATATCAAACGTTTTTTTTCTCTATCTTTTATCTATTGACACGAAGATAGGTTTTCTTTAGCTAAGGTGTCTAAACCGCATCATCGAGTTAGCCCTTTTTGACTACCCGACTTCATACTCTCAAGAAAATCCAGGCATAAAATATTTTTAAACCCGTTTTAATGTTATTTTGCAGAAAAATAATTGCTTTTTCTAATGAAATCAACCGTAGTTTAATTGGTGCATTTATTGGCTTGAAACGGCAGACGAAAAGGAACGAAAATACCTATGCATCAACCTAATAGAATGGCCAAGAAGTCCGTATATCAAGAAATGCGATCAACCTACCCAAGCGTGGCGTTTTGGCGATGGATATCTCTAAGCGATCGATGATACGCAAACAACTTTTTTTACAACTTTTACAAACTCTTTCAAGAGTTAGGAACCAATTCTGATCGTCCCGGACGTGGTGTTAAAGCGACCGTTGTCACCAAGGCTATCAAAAAGGTTCGAGATCGGCTATGCTTGAAAGCCACTCGTTCGCAGGCCAGGATGGCAAAGAGTATGGGAATTTCTCGAACCTCTATGGGCCGTATTTTCAAAAATCGTCTTGGAATGAAAGCTTATAAGTTTTTCAAAAGCCAACTTCTTAAATCAGCCAGCAAAAAGAGATGCGAGGATCGTTCGAACCAACTTTCAACAGGATGGGGCACCCGCACGCAAAGCTCGCAGGATCCAAGATTGGTGCAAGCAGAATTTCTCTGATTTTATCGATTTTAACCAGTGGTCACCATCAAGCTCGGGACTCAACCCTCAACCCAACCCTTCCATTATTCTATATGGAATGTAGTGGAAGCAAAATCATGCTCGAAACCCCACCCAACAGTCGATTCTTTGAAGAAAGGCCTTCAGAAAGCTTGAGACGAGCTGAACAGGCCCTACCTTCTCGCTGCGGACGCGTTCCCAAAGCGCCTGCAGGCCTGTGTTACCGCCAAAGGAGATCTTTTTGAAAAAAAAGTAAATTTTCATGTTAAATTATTGTATTAAAATGAATTTTTGCTGTTTTGGTGTCAGTTTAATGGTGCTCTTTAAATTAAATTAAAATCCTCAAGTTCTTTAGTCCACGTAATCCTGGACAACCCTATAGATAGAACAAATTTACACTTTCCTTCCTTGAAAATTACTTTTTTTATGTTTATGTTTAATGCTAAAATATTCAGTCAATCAAATGAAACCTGCTACAAACACAACTTTTTTAATCTTTTTGCACAATTAAAAAAAAGTAATTCTTGTCTTATTTTAGTTACTCATTTGTTATTTTAAAAACACAATAGTTATTTTCAAAATAAGCTGCTTAATTACATATTTTGGCATCCCATTTCTGTCATTTACGCGTTTTACTTTAATGACCAGCTTCATATTTCTGTTTTTTTTTGCATATCAAGAAAGATTTTTTTTTTATTTAGGTACGATGAAAACGACGATTTCTTTGGAGCGAAAGAAAAATCTTGCGAGAAATTGATAGGAAATAAATCTCTCAATTAGCCGATGTGTTCAAACTCCTCCATGAAACAATTCGAAAGATTTTACGAACAAAAACGAAGATTTTGAAGGGAATCAATGATGGGACGAAAAAGGAACGAAATCGTCTTCGAGGCAAACACAATCTGATCGAAGAAGCTCTTGTTTCTTGAATTCGGGATACGAGAAGCGAAAAGATGAAGAGGAGAATATACAGTCGACTCTCTCTATAACGGAATGGAAAGGAACAAAAAATTTTTCCGTTATATAGAATGCCGTTATAATAGCTTAGCGTCAGCCGGAACCAAAATTTCATTCCGTTATATAGGTTTCCGCTATATAGAGCTCCGTTATAGAGAGAGTCGACTGTATTGGAAACAAAATCTGATCGATGAAGCCCTTGTTTCTTGGATTCGAGATGCGAGAAGCGAAAATGCGCCTCTTGATGGACCGATTCTCAAGGAAAAGGCTCTTGAATTTGCGAGAGTATATTGGAGTCTCCGGAAGTGACACAAAAACAAGCATACAAAGCTATTACCATTTTTCAACGATGCTTGCGGGATAGAAGTGATCAGTCAATTGCGAAAGCGTGCTATAGTTCACTAACGAGGTTCGACTGTATTTAAAAAACGCATGTTGATTCATTTCAAATTTTTTTTTCCCTTCACTAACCCCAAGAAATAATCCATTCACATATGGGATGATTGAGGAGAATTGATCGAAAGTGATCTCAATCAAGCCAGGCTCGGTTGGATCGAGAAATGCCTGGGATGCACGTTCAGTGATCAGATAAAACGCGAGTGGCTCCACGTTGAAAAGGAGAGCTAAAATCATGAAATCAAAAGATGCTTTATTGGAGTCAAAACGAAGCAACTACAAGTTTTCAATGCAGTGCTAGCAACAACTTAGAAGCACTTTTCAATTGTTCAATTGTTTTTACTGCTGAGTAGCAGTAAAAACAATTGAACTGATTGAAAACAAACCTGCCATCAACGTGCCCACAATTGGAACCTCGAGCACCTCGTGTGTGGCTTCATAAAATCTTTTCACAGCATCGAATACTGCCGTTTTTTGAGTAGACAAGTAATTCATCAAAGTTCTCTTGCAAGAATCGAAAAATGACAAGAGAATGGCAACTGAACGGCTCTTTGAACAAAAATTTTTAAATCTTTTAACATTTAAACAATTCCCTGATGACTTTGCAAATTGTTCATTAAAAGAATTAAATAAAAATAATTCTGTTCGGTAACAGCTATTTGTGCAAAACTTTTAAAATCTCAGCAGACAATTCCCTGGTGACTTCGGAAATTGAAAATTAAAAGAATTAAATAGAAATGATTCTTTTTAATACTATAAAGAACTTAAAATTCAATAATTCAGATTTTTTTTCGCGTAATCACTTGTTAAAAACATAATTAGAGGGGATCTATGTGAGCAGATTGTCAAAAAACGAGCACTTCCGCAAACTGTAATCTTTGTACGAACTCTGTAATTACAGTTGATGCTGAAGAACTTTCAATTGCTAGTTTGCTTTTCGTTGATCAAAGAGACCTAACAGAAAGCTTATGTTATCAGAGCAATTGAATAGAAATAAAAAGAAATAAAAAGAAATAAAAAGAAATAAAAAGAAATAAAAAGAAATAAAAAGAAATAAAAATATAGTAGTGAAAGTTAGATCTATGGATCGTTGTTTATTTACCACCAAGTTTCGAGGTGGGAATTAGCCTATTTTATAGCAAATTTTTCGCTGATTCCGAATATGTAGGTCGTTTGTGTAGAATGGGTTCAATTAATTGCAAAGTTGCGCTGAAGAGCGTCGCAATGCGCAAAGTCTCAATGCGCTCACACTTTAAGATTTTATTTGTTTTGAACCGCATTTGTGCAAAAAGGGTAGCGTTTGCGTTTGGCCGAGCTGCTTTTTTCAACTCCTAAAACTTACCGAAGCGGCCTAGAGCCGAAATCTTTTGAATTTGATTTACTATTTACTAGAATACAAGGTAAACCCTCTCGAGTTCGAGCCGTTTTACTTTTTTGGACTTGCAAAGTTAATTGTTCTCTGCTTTAAATACAAGTTTATTTTAAAATACTTTAAACTTAAACTTTTACACAAAAAAAGTAGAACGGGGGACTCGAACTCGAGGAGGGTTTACCTTGTATTCTAAACCCACTGCCACACGCTCATCACTGCTTGTATTCTAACCCACTGCCACACGCTCATCACTGCTTTGAAAGTCCCTGGGAAATTTGCTTATAAACACAGGGTGGGATTTTTAAAATCTCATAAAATTTTTGCACGCTTATGCTTTTGTCTTTTGACAGAGTTTGACAGACAGACAGACATACAGACAGTGCCGTTTAATAAAAACAGAAAGCAGATTCGAATTCAGCGTGAAATTCTGCGTCGAATGGTACAGGTTGCATGTCATTTGGCCGGCTCAGCCAGTTGATCTTCCCAGCTCATGTCATTTGGCCAGCCTATCCAGTTGCCCTTTCTTTGTTAGTTTTTACAAAAGTTTAATGAAGAAAAATAGGTTCGATAAAAGTTTGGTAGCCTAGGTCTAGCCAATATTTAGTAGCCTAGGTCTAGCCAATATTTAGTAGCCTAGGTGGAGCCAATATTTAGTAGCCTAGGTGGAGCCAATATTTAGTAAGATCCCCAAAAAAGCAACCGTTAATAAGACGTCGACGAAAAGCTGGTACGTTAATCCGATCGGCGATCGGTAATCCTTTAAATTTGCCAACGATTCCGTCAAATCCACGTCGATTTTAGCCAGATATTTCCCAGTCACGCTCAAAATGTTCAGTCGATAAACAACAAAAATAGTACTTATACTTTTGATAAGCCCAGCACACTCATTTGGCCCCAGGTGAAAATAACAAATCTGAAAACAGGAATAGTGAAAGGCCCAGGTGAAAACATCAAATCTCCTTTTTTTTTTGCGGTAATTGATGTCACAAAAAAACACGCCAGGTACATGGGGCCATCGCTTGAAAACTTTTTTTTGAATCAAGTTTTGTGTTTTTTTTTTTCAAATTTCATGTCCGTATCTTTATCTAAATAAGAAATTTGGACTTTCATTTTGTGCATACACAAAAATAGCCGTAAAAATCACTAGATGTAAAAGAAATTTTAATTTTCTGATCATATATTTATATGCTTTATTCAGTTGAATAGCGACAAGACAAAATCACAATAATTACCCGGGACACCACTCAAAACACACCCAAAAGATAAATGGATACCTCAAGAAAGAATCACAGAGCAGTCAAATCAATTGCCGAAATTGCGGCTTTAAATCTAGCCAAGGTGGAAATATCACGAACATGAGGAGAACATGAGGGAAACGAACACGAACAAGAACACGAACAAGAAGAAGAACACGAACAAGAACAAGAACAAGAACAAGAACAAGAACAAGAACACGAACACGAACATGTTCCAGAATTTAATAACTCGATTAAAAAAGAAACTGTGGGGGCTTTTAGAGGAAACGGCAGGTTGGCGTATGAGAAAAGGCCCCGTAGGCCTCGGAGAAAAGGCCTTCTGGAGGCGCCCCGTAGAGAGCCGAATTCAAAGAGACCAGAAAAAAGGGGGTCGGGATGAATGCCTTTAACAATTTTAAAGCATTCCACTAAATCGATGATCAGGCGGCGTTGGTGTAACATTTCAAGACCAAAGTGGACCAAAGTTGACCAAAGAGTTGCAATCTATCAGAATAAGTAAAGGAGGAGAATTTGTCAAAATTAATTTTATAAAGAGCAATTCTGGTGAAGTGCCTCTGAACACGTTCTATTTTTTTGAATAAGATTTAATAGGGAAGGAGACCAAACCAAAGAAGCGTATTCAAGAATTGGGCGGACATAAGCAACAAAACACATCCGATAAACTTTGATGTTAGGTATGGTAATAGACCTGAGGATACGGTTAGCACTTACGGAGGCCTTATTACACATGGATTCAATGTGAAAACGGAAACTAAGAGGAGGACTAATAAGGACTCCCAAATCACGCAGATATCCATTTTTTTTCTACCAAACGAATAGGATGATTATCGAGGGTTAAAGGAATCGCTTGAAAACTTTTTTTTGAATTAAGTTTTGTGTTTTTTTTTTCAAATCTCATGTCCGTATCTTTATCTAAATAAGAAATTTTGACTTTCATTTTGTGCATACACAATGAATAGCCGTAAAAATCATTAGATGTAAAAGAAATTTTAATTTTCTGATCATATCAGCACTTTTTTTAACGATTTAAAGCTTTTTAAATTATGAAACGATTCAAAAGCTACGATTTGATAAAAACAATTTCTCGAGAAACGACTCAAAAGAGTAACTTGTTCTTTTTAAATTTTCTTTCGTAATTCTATCAATTTTCCCTTTTTTTCTGTCACCAATCGATCTCTTTATCGGCTGCTCACAACTATTGAAACGGATTCACTTTTGCTATGGACGATCCATCGTTTATTTTCCTCGGCAGTGGAAGTCAAGGATGCGTTGGATTGATTGGAGGACATCCGTTAGTTTTTTGAACATTTTAAGGGGGTGGGACAAATGCGACCTTTTTTTTGCGCACCTGGACATTTGCGCACCTTTTTTTTTGCTGGAAAAGGCCTTAGAAAAGGTCGTAGAGCTTCAAAAATGTTTCATAGAAGGGAATCGTATACGTAGATTCAGAATTTTGACAAATCAGACCTCGCTGACACGTCAAATTTGGGCTACGCAAACTACGCAAAACTCAAAAACTACGCAACTTAACGCTTTTCCGCAGTTTTTGCCTTTTAGCCCAAATTTGACGTGTCAGCGAGGTCTGATTTGTCGAAATTCGGAATCTACGCATACGATTCCCCATCTGTGGAAACATTTTTGAAGCTCTACGGCCTTTTCCAGCGAAAAAAAAGGTGCGCTTTTGCCCTGGTGCGCAAAAAAAGGTCGCATTTGTCCCACCCCCACATCTTAATAATATATAATAAAATCAAGCATACTTCTTTGCTTGCTTTAAGTTGAGTACTAATCGTAAACTAGAGTTATAGCAAAGTCGAAGCCAAAGCAAAGTAGTTAAAGTCATCAAAAAAATTCTTTCCGATTGCCTCCTAAATGATTAAAACAAAAAATTTTTGAGAAAAATGATCGTTTCAGAAAAAAATTGTTGGCGAATAATCCAGCCAATGTGCTCTAGTTTTTAAATTAAGCAGCTATTTCTATTGCCCGCGATTTATTTTAGCACAAATTGAGTCCCAACAAAAGTCCTGACCCATTGGTTGTATTGTTATGAAAACTTTGTTTCTGATACATCTTTCTGGTTTTTCTGAATTAATTTATTATTTTTAGGTAGCGTGCAAGCGATATCTGGATACTGCGGCAAAGGAGAATATTGTTCGAGCTCGTCAACAAGAAACCAAAATTGCAACGTTCTGTGAATTTTTCTCCGTTCCTCGACTTTGCAAACGCCAAAAATTGGAAGGAAAAGTGCACCGAAATGCAAAAATGGTCGACCACCAAAAATAACAACATGGGAGGATCGTGCATTGATCAGGATATTCGTGAAGGACGAAAAACAGGAGCTCTGATGGAGTCAAGATGCACTTCGGAGTTAATGCAGTGAGACAAACGATTCGGAATCGACTCAAATCGGCTCAATTGTTTGCCTGCCGACCAGTACAAAAGCCTCTGATGGTTTTGAGGTATCGGCAATTGAGATTGGCCTTCGCAAAGAGGTACAAACATTGGACAGTAGACGATGGGAAGAGGGTTCTCTGGAGTGACGAGACAAAGATCAACATGTTCAACCCGGATGGTGGTCAAGTAATGCGACGACCTATTGAAACACGCTACAAACTCAAGTATCTTCGTCCTACGGTCAAATTCAATGGTGATGGAATCATGATTAGGGGTTTGTTCACTTTTTCCTAGAATCTACCTAATTGTGTCTATGTTCAGGTTGTAGGTCAGCGTCCGACGTTGGTCCGCTGGTTTTAATAAATGGAATCATGGATGTCCACAAGTACAAAGACATACTGGGGAGTCACATGCTACTGCATGCACGAGCCAAAATGAAACAAGGATGGCTATTCATGCAAGATGGGCACCCGAAGCACACAAGCAAGCTGATGATGGGATGGCGACTGCAGATTCGAAGAGGATTTTTCGTAAGGATGCCAGGCTGGTTTTGTCGAAATGGACTGGAATTACTTCGAACACCTTCCTACAGCCCCGACATCAACCCCATTGAACACTTGTGGTCGATAGTAAAGCGAAAATTGAAAGAACAAGTTTTGCAACAAGGCTGGACTATGGGACAAGACATGATAAAAAAAGTGGAACAAGTGTGGATAGCGATTTCTCAACAAGTGTTGCTCAAATTGGTCTCATTTTGCCCAGAAAACTTCAGAAGATCATTTTAGTCAAAGGAGCCGCTACAAAGTATTAAAATATTTGTGATTTTTAGATGGGTCGACTTTTTTTTGCTTAGTTGTTAAGTCGGTAAGTTGGTCGTTAATGCTTTTTTATTTCTTTATTTTTTTGTTATGAATAAATTTTTTGTTTGTTTATTCGAAAACTAAAGCACATTCGCTAGATTATTCGCCAAAAAGTCTTTTCTGAAACGGTCATTTTTCCTAAAAAAATTTTGCTTTAATCATTTAGGAATGGGTCAAGTCAACTTTTTTTTGATGATTGCAACTACTTTACTTTGGCTTGGACTTTGCTATAACTCTAGTTTACAACTAGTAGTCAACTTTAAAGCAAGCAAAGAAGTATGCTTGATTTTAGCAGGATTGCCGCAAAATTTACGAGAAAAGATTCGAATGCTCGAGTTGTCGCTTTCTCGAAAGAATGTGAGGCTCTACAAATCCTTAGGCATCAAAATATTATTCAATACTTTGGCTTCGACGATGACAACCCTGTGTACAATGTGATTCGAATGGAGTATTGTGAGAGGGGATCATTGTCTGCAGGTTTTGACTTTTGACTTAATCTCTTATTTGAATGAGAAAACTTGTTACTATTTCTCAGATGCACAACACGATTTTCTTGTCAAAATCAATAGGTTGACAGTGCTTTCAAACAAGGTTAACAGTGCTCTTTTAGTGTTAAACGACCCAACAATTGTCTACTCAATGAAAACCGTGTTTTGTTGGTGTGAGCATTTACTCGCGGCCCTTGTTTACCTAGAAGAGAACGGGATTGTTCATCGAGACATCAAACCGTCAAAGTAGATTTTTAAAAACTTATCAAAATGGTCTTATCGGGATTACTATTAACCTTACAAGTTCTAGTGGTAAACTAAAAGCCCTAAAAGTCCTGTTAGTCCTAGTAAATTCTCTCGTAAACCAGCTTTTTGAAAACCATTAACAAGAAATTTTTAGAGAGCCCATTTTTCATGCTCACAATATGTGAAAGGTTGAATCATTGAAAGAAATAATCTTTCAGCGTTTTGGTCAAACAAGATTGGGTGCTGAAACTCGCCGATTTTGGCTGTGTTCGAGATTTATTCCAGAAGATGAACACATCATCTGTGGCCACCCTCACCGGCACTTACCGATATATGAGTCCCGAAGCATATGGGATTTATCGCCGCAAGACTTTCAAGAGAAAGGTTGATGAAATTTTTAACAAATTGACTTACTCTTTTCAATTTACAGATCAACTCATTGAACGATTTGTACGCGATTGGATTGGTTATCTGGGAAATCGTTGAAAGGAGGTCTTTGATCAAAATTTAAAAAAACTGTAATCTTAGATTGGTTTATGCCAAGTTTGATGGTAGTCAATTTTGTTCTGTTCAATTGTTTAACGAGCTATCGATTGGATACAGATTGGAAGCGATTGATTGCGTGAATGAAGAGTTGAAAAAACTTGTCTTGAGGTTAGTATTGCAATTCAGCGGATTTAGCATTTAGAACAGAAGCGTATTCTTAACCTTAACCTTCAGAACTCACGGTTTTGAAGATCTGAGTATTTTCTTCTCTTTCTTTCTTTCTTTCTATTTCTTCCTTGTCTTTCTATTTCTTCTTGGGCAAAAGAAGGTGCCGATAGTTCAGTGGTAGAGCAGCTCAGGTAGCTCTACCCGATCAGAAGAAAGTCGAGGGTTCAATTCCCCACGGTTCTAAATTCTTTGCGATTCATTTCTTGACTTTATTACTATTAAGCTTACAAGTTCTAGTGGTAAACTAAAGTCCTAAAAGCCCTGTTAGTCCTAGTGGGTCTGTGTTCTTTAGAGTATTCAATGTTTACAGATGCACACATCCACAACCAAAGCAACGACCAACCATCAATGAAGCCTATAATGTGGCTCGAGCACAAAATCACGTAAGATCTTTCGCTTGAAATTTGTTTAATTTTGTTTAGAGTCATCTAACGAACAACTTTGAGCCAATCATTGATAAAAACCAAAGCGTTAAACTTCGGCCAATCGGGTTCGATGGAACGGATAGATTGATTGCTGTCGAATCAGATATTAATACTATTACAGTGCCTCCAATCGATATGAACCCTCTATCAGATACAAAAGAAGACGAAACTGAAGTGATGATTATGAAGGATCGAGAGAAAATGAAGAGAAATCCCTATGCCAGGAAGAGAACAGCAAAGAAACGCTTCGTTGCACAGAAATCTCGTTGGCTAATTTTCGGATTGGTTGTTGTTTTTGTTGGAGTTTTCGTGCTCATCAGCTCTGTCTACGCGCTTTCTATGTTACAGTTGATGATTCTGAAGGTTGTTGATTCAAAGTACGGTGAAATTTCATTAGAAACATCTAAATAAATAGTGAGCTACATCAATAGCCGCTGAACAGACGAGTCGATGTAGATATACCGTCATCTCTCTAATAGTAATGCACCCTGAGCGTTGCCTAAATTCCTCGAAATCTCGAAAAGCGCTTATCAGAACCTATCGATGTGGGGTCGGAAAATGTAGCTGACGATGAGATCTAGTGGGGGATTTGAGTATTGAGCTTCTGCGAAACATCAAGAAACCGTAAAATAGTCATCAAATCGGCTCGACGGGGTGCACTACTATTAGAGAGAATACGGTAAAACTGCAAAAGTTCGTTTTAGTTTTAGTACATGTACTTGTCTGAGTTATATGGTGATTGCATTTTAAAAATACTGCGAGAAAAAATACAAAACAAAAACTAAAGTGCAGAACTAAAGCAGACTTGTAAGAAAAACACCTGTCGGTCCTATTTTGCCTATGGCAATTTAAGGTTTTTCGTGTTTTTCTCAGCAAAAACTTTTCGATTTTGCCTATCTGTTAAGATATTACATTTTAAGTTAATTTTGGTACCATTTGATGCGCAATTTTATTCTGTATCGAATGCTAGGCAAAATAGTCAAAATCGATGGGTTGCTGCTGAGAAAAACACGAAAAACCTTGCTGCCAACGGCAAAAAGAACCGACAGTTTTTGTTACAAGTCTAGATGACAGTATTGTACTAGATATAGTTTTTAGGAATCAGATGCTAATGTTACCGTGCAAGTCAAAACACAGGCACCTACGTCAGGTAGTGATTTTATCAAATCAACAATCAACCAATCAACCAAACAATCAACCGAAGATCGAGAAATTGATGAATGCTTAAATTGTTTGTGCCTATTTTCGTGTGGAACGTCAATTATAGAAGAGTTCTGTCAAAATAACACCGGAACACCATCGTGTGGCCAATATCAGGCAAGTTTTAAGTTTTTCAGGTGCATATTGAATTTATCAATTCATATAACATTAAAAATCCGTTATCCTCACTCAAAAATTCGAATTTAACTTTATTGAGAATTCAATAGTAACAATTGTTTCGTCAGCCCACAAGACATCCTCAATTGAGCCTCAAAAGTCAAATCATCCTCAATGTGAGCCATTTTAAGTGCCGGGGAGATAATCCAGATATACTGTTTTTCATTTATTCAATGTTAAAAACGATAATACTTTACTGTGATTTATAGATCACAGCCAAGTATTATCAAGACTGCTTTAATCTTTCTTCTCGACCACAGGACGCTGAGTGGATGAAGTTAAATGGTTTTATTTTTTTTGAACTACTAATTCCAGGTGTGCTCATGATCTCAATTGCTCAAAGAGGTGCATTAAAAGCTATTATCAGAAATATCACAAAAGATTCTGTGAGCAACGATTGAGCACATGTGAAAAGATGACGAGAACACACCAAGGAGGTGAAAGGGCTTGAAATAGACTTCAATATTTGAGATTCAATGAGAATCGTAAATATATATGTCGTAGCCGATTATGAATGAAATTTTTTGGCAAATCTTTCTAGTGGAGCAACCCTCTAATGTATGAGGACAATATTATATAATTTTGTAGCGAATTAAATTCTGCGTCGATTGGTACCAAATTTGTGAGTTTAGGTTAAAAATTGCCGGCGCTACAACGTTTCATTCAAAATCGGCGAAACTCTCGTAGCCGATTATGAATGAGTGGGTCCGGAGGCGTTCAACCATCAAGTATTTAGTATCATTCAACGCAGAATCATTGATAATTATGTTAAATTTTTTAAATTAGCAAGATTTGATAAAAAGAAAAAAAAATTAGAACACAAAAACTGTTTGTTCAAGAGAAAACTTTGACGCCCCATAATTTTTTTTTCTTTTTATCCAATCTTTCTAATTTAAAAAATGTAACATAATTATTAATGATTCTGCGTTGAATGATACCAAATAATTGATGGTTGAACGCCTCCGGACCCACTCATTCATAATCGGCTGAAATTCATAATCGGCTACGACATATACAAAGAAATTCCTATCGCGTTTAATAACTTAAATTATAATTGATAAATAAGTTAAATAAAGTGACTATACAACTTAATTGAGGTCCTCGTGGCTGCAAAAACGAGGCCACGAATCAACGTTGGAATTACGTGAAGGAAAAGTGCCCACATCTTGAAATCAAATGATTTTCAAACACTATAGATCAAAAAATTTTGTCGATAGATTTATTCTTTCTATCAAATCATTGTTTTCCCGTGCGTTCATCACCGATCTTTGTCTTTTAGCTCAAATTCTCTCTTAATGAACGCTTGCTTTGTTTTTAGCTTTCTTTTTGAGTTGAAGTTGCTTTTTTTGTATAACTTTGAAGTTAAAATATGCTTTACTAACAATCAAGAACAACAATTTGACTCCTAGCTGTTGTTGTTTCGTTTAAAGGCAATAGTTGCACGATTTGGCACACAAATTGCGGCGATAGGGGCACGAGATAAACACATCTAAAAAAAACAAAAAGGAAACAAAAATGGGGACAGCGAACCCCGGGGCGAAAAAAAAAAGCTAGAAGACGCAGGAAAGGAAAAGGCGTTCGGGTGCCGGCCTACTTTTCGCCTTTGTTTGCTGGGAATGGTTGTGGGGGGGAAAGGGGGGGTCTAAAAACATCTAAAACATCTAACACGACCCATCTAAAAAAGCATCATAAAAAAGCTTTTACAAAAAAATAGCAACATTATCACATCCCAGAGTGGTGAAGCCAATGAACTTACTCCTCGTGGGGATTTGAGCTGATATCAATACAGTAGCATTTGTTCACTTCATCATCGTTATAAAATGTGTAGTCCTTGGGGCAACGGGCAGCGATAGCCACTTGAAATATTTATTTATAATTTTTCTTTCTTGAATTTCTTCTATTGATATAATGCTATGTAGAAAAGCTAAAGAATTACTCTCACGTTTATTTTGTAGTTATAAAATTTATTGGTTTTGCTTACTAGAATACGTTAACAACTTGGTGACAGGAAGACCCGTTTTCCTTCAAAATTTCTTACTTTTTTTTTGTTTTCAAAGATCCGCTAGACCAAGGAAGAGCCCAGATTTGTTAGAATACAGCGTTTTACGATTTCTTTCATTTCTTTTTTGAATTTGAACGCACATCCTCTGACAGTCGAGTTGACGGTTTCGGGTTTTGGTGCATAGACGGCCTCTGCCACATAGCATTCATCGTTTGTCCCGTCATTGAAACACGCATAATAACCACATGGTTTCCCGTTTCCATAGTTATTTTCGGGATTTCGACCTGAACAAATGTTTTGTGTTTTAGTTGTTTAAAAATTTTAACTCTATTGTTAACATCTGAATTTACAAAAGTTGGGGTTGGTTTTTACCTAGGGTTTAGGGTAAACTGTAAACTACGATTGAATGGCAATCGTAGGCAATCGTAGGCAATCGTAGGCAATCGTAGGCAATCGTAGGCAATCGTTTAGGGTAAACCACGATTGAATGGCAATCGTAGACAATCGTTTAGGGTAAACTACGATTGAATGGCAATCGTGGCGGCGTAGGTAGCCCAACCTTAAGCATCCAACCCAGCTAACCCACGAGGGGTTCTTCAAGAGGATTGACAATCAAGTGGCCGAGCAAGATGCTAGCTGCAACATGACCAACGATGTTGCCGAGAAGTCTTTGGCAAATCGGAGCACTATCCGCGAAAAAGCGACAATGTTTCGATGTTCAAACAAAGCTGAAAGCTCGATTTTGCCAAAAGAATGAAGGATAAATTTGGAGTCAATCGTCAAAACATTCAACAATGGTGCCAGCAAAAGGAAGAGCTCGAGAAACAAAGCAAAGAGTTGTTTATTGAAACTCTGAATCGCGAATAGAAATGAGTAATTTTTTTTTTCTGAAAAACCTCTTGAAAGCACAATTGTTTTTAGGTTGATGATTCTGTTCATTAAACGATTCGATTCAATAAAACATTGAAGAGACTAGAGATTATTGGTCAATTTTTATCCTCAATTTGTTAATGTTTAGTTTTGTTCTATTCATTGAAAAATGTGGCAAGAGATTACTGATCTTGAGCTTTTTTTGAGCTCTCTAGCAATAAAAAAAAACTTTATTAACTCATCAAATTTTGAGTAGCTTAATCAAATGGTTTTTGTTGCTTGCTTGTTTGGGTCCAATTTGATCCTTCTTGTTGCAGAAATCGCCAGGGCAACAGTTGACCTCGTAGTTGTCGCCGCTGTACTAAAAATTGCTTGAGTTTTATGTGTTATTTGTTCCAAATATTTTTATTCGTGTTTAGCTATAATTTCGCTATAAAATAGCTAGCTATAAAAGCTATCTAGCTATAAAATCCCTGACCAGACATCCATTAAAAAGTTCTCCAGTCTGAGTGGATCCACAACCACAACCCCAATAGTATAAACCCTGAAAACAAGGACATTTCATCAGAAAAAGCGAAACTCTTTACATTGGAGAAAAACGAGGCACAGTAATCACCGCATACACATTTCATCGATGGCTAAAATGTTGGTTTATGTTTAGATTAACTACTGTAAATGAGTAATGATACCGAATTAGGTGAAAGTTTTGGACTTGCTCCAATTTTGACAACACAGTTGATAGCTAGGGAGACTTGAATCATGAAGAATGCTACGAGGATGGATTTCATCTAAATTACAAATCTAAATTACGAATCTCAATTACAAATCTATTGGGTTGGTGAATTGAAAACTGTCGGCTATTGTCATATGTGACAGTTTGAGCACTTTCTTCAAAAGAAACCCATTTTGGTGTCAATGGAAAAGTTGTAGAGAATCAAAAATCAAGCTTATATCCAAATTTTCAGAACGATTCAAAAACTGGTTTTCAAGAAATGCCAAATTTACGAATTTTCACAAAACTTGCATTTTAAGCGAAACTACTAAGTGTATCTTTTTGGAAATTTGGCTATAAGCCTAATTTTTGATTCTCTACAACTTTTCTATTGACACCAAAATGGGTTTCTTTTGAAGAAAGTGCTCAAACTGGGACATCTCCAGGCCTCCATTTTTGAGTCTCACACTTGTCTCACACACAAACCAAAATCCTACCACGAAAGAGGAATCCGCAAATTGCCTGTAAAATGGGCACAAGTCGTCAATAATAATGGAAATTATTTGGAATGAATTTATGGTTTTATGTTGAATAAATTTTAGTTCAAAGTCCCGCAGTTTTCAATTCACCAACCCAATACAATTGTGATAAAGTAGCTCAAAGTTTGTCGCCAGCCCAGAAATACGTTAATTTTAAACGGAATCCGTCGTTTTTACAGGAATCTCAATGTCATAGCATCATTCGTTATTCTATTATGCAATAATTGTTTCAAGAAATTGCATAAATTAGTATTAGCTAATTGCTTTATTGTAAAGAAAAACACAAAACGAATGAAACTAGAAAAAAAAAGTTACCTTTGAGTGTTGATTGAATAATTTTGACTTGAAGTTATCGATTTCTTCATAAAACACATGCTTTTTATTAGAAATTTGCTATTGAAACGAAATTTGTAAATAAAATGAGTTATCTTCTTTGGAAATCTTCATTTTTGATCATGAACAATTGATTCTATGAAACAAAAAAATCGAAAACAAAAGGCAACTGATGGTCATGATGATGATTCACTATTTGATTCTATTAAAAAAGAAAATTGAAAAGTTCATAAATTATGTCTGCAATTGTTGCAATTGTTACTTTCTTGACTTGACTCAATTGTTACTTTCTTGTAAATTGTAGACTATTGATAATTCGTAAATAATTCGTAAGATGTATTTTCGATAGCTGTTATAGGAGAAAATCGACAGTATTCACTTTTAACAAGAAAAATTATTTCCTAAAGCGCATCCTGTACGATTCAGTTAGCTTTTTAGCGAGAATTAAGTTCAGTTGAAAGAAGTACTTTGTTTTTTTTAAGTATAAGACAATATCCACCTAAAGTTGTTATCAACTTTTCAGAATATTATTTCATTCGCGTTCACACCATCTTTAACAAGTGTTTCAAATCAAATGCGTTCATGCTATGACTTGAGTTGTGACGCTATGACTCGAATTTTGATGCTATGACTCGAATTGTGACGCTATGCCTCGAATTGTGACGCTACGACTCGAATTGTGACGCTATGACTCGAATTGTGACGCTATGCCTCGAATTGTGACGCTATAACTTGAATTGTAACGCTATGGCTTGAATTGTGACGCTATGACT
Source organism: Mesorhabditis belari (assembly GCA_958450365.1). Taxonomy (NCBI): domain Eukaryota; kingdom Metazoa; phylum Nematoda; class Chromadorea; order Rhabditida; family Rhabditidae; genus Mesorhabditis; species Mesorhabditis belari. The sequence goes on from CAUEEP010000163.1 coordinate 38,558, forward strand.
TGAATTGTGACATCTGTTTACATCTAGTAGATGTTAATTGCCTTGTCTTCATATGTTTATTCATATTATTTATTGTTTTCAACAGCGCTTTCGATCAACACCCGTAGCCATGGCATGGTCCTTGACAAACCGGGATACAATAGTCGACGCCGTAGCTGCTCTTGCATTGAGTTGTACAGTAGGCTGTTGGACACGGATTTGGGTTACACGCACTCCCACCTCCATACTAAACATCACAAACGATTGAGGTTATGTTAAGAAATTTGAGAAATGCACTAAAGCACTATCTGTTGGTGCTAACTTCTTTCATAGAAACTCATGACATTTTGACTGTTAAAAACCGCACTTTTTATAACTGTTGCTAGTCAAACCTGCATAAAAACAAAAACAAAATGCATAAAAATGAACCTGCGCTTTTCCAGCAGGAAGCCCATCAACGGGAAGTGCAGTTGTGAATGAGAGAAGGAGGAGAGAGGCGGCGAACAAAACGGCGATCAGTTTGAACATTCTGAATATAGGCTGTCTCGAGAGAACACAATTATCGGATTGAGATCGAATAATTAGGGAAAATTCTACTGAAATCCAAAACAAAATCTGACAAAAATTGATCAGCGTTTCCTTGAAAAAAACGGGATATTTCTTTAAACAAAGACGAGTTGAAAATCTCTTATGTACGGCAGATTATCATCTAATGAAGATGAATAAAGTTTTTAGCTAAAAATCTTAGTTTATATAATAACTCTGATATGACACCACGATGCTAGTAGAAAGTTTTAATTTTATGACAAAAGTCTCATGGTGGTTGTGACCATGGTGGCTCAGAAATTTCTCGTATAAAAGGGTGGTGCATAATAAACACTATTAGGATAACTTAAAACCAATAAAGTGTAAAACAATACACTTTATTGGTCAGCGTTTCCTTGGAAAAACGGGGGACTTCTTTAAACAAAGGCGAGTTGAAAATCTATTATGTATGAAAGATTATCATATAATGAATTAAGTTTTTAGCTAAAAATCTTAGTTTATATAATAACTCTAATATGACACCACGATGCCAGTAAAGAGTTTTAATTTTATGGCAAAAGTCTCATGGTCGTGGCTCGTTGCCCAAAGTCGTGGCCCAAATGGTGGCACCACAAAATTCCCCGGTCACAGACTCCGAATTTTTAATCCTAAACGCTTTGTGACTAGATGGAAACGTGGTGGCTCAGAAATTTCATGTATTGGAAGTCATGATATGGTAAAAATCATGAAAAAACATCTAAATTTCGTAAAAAAATCATTTTCGCACCATATCTACTACCATGAGCCACCTGAAATATTTTTAAAATTTGACCCGGTTTTTGGGACCTCCTGTACGTTAATGTACGTAAACGGGTGCGGATTTATAACCGGAAGTACTCAATCTTTAACAATTTATTGATGGAAAAATAGAAAAAATGATTAGACAAAAAGATTTCTAATAAAAAAGGCAGCTGTTTTTCCTTCTGGCCCATTCACCGACTCATTTAAGTACAAAATTTCCGGTCACAGACTCCGAATTTTTAATCCTAAGGGCTTTGTCACTAGATTCTTCGATAATTTGTTCACATTGCTTTGTCACAAAGTATCAAGAGCAGAGACTGAGCTGATCAACGATTTTCTGTGCACTTTGCTGTGGAGTGATGGGCGAGGGAAGTTGATAAGAAACGATTTCACTTAATCCCCGACTGATCTCAACTTTTAGAGTTTGTGAGCCTATTCTACATCTGCACGAAAATGTGTTTTCTATAGCATTTCTATTTCTCTAGAACTTTCATATTTTTATGGACGCAGAAAAATATGCTGAATCCGAAAATGAACTCAAACTAATTACCTTCTTCCTCGGTTGAATTCTTATCAATTTTCATAGGTTGTGTACTATCAATTTTCGTTTCTTTTTTACGTAAAATCGAAGGGATCGTTTCGTAGGAAAGATGGAATTTGTCGGCTAATTCAGAAACGGCCCTATCCTTTGATTTTTGATTTTAGAATTTTAAACTGACGCATTTTAGAATTCAGCTACTTAGTGAAGCTACTTAGTGAAGCTACTTAGTGAAGCGTGGAAAGCCGTAATGTTTGTTTGTTTGTTTGTTTGTTATGGTGATTTTTGTAGTCTATAGTGCCCATGTCTAGTCTCACTTGCTCAGAGCTTTCCCATAGTTGATTGCTCACAGCTTTCCCATATCCGAAAGAGAATCACTCCCGTGTACGCATAGAAAAGCACCAATGAGAACATGGCCGCAATAATAAACATCGATCGAACCAGTTGACATAAAAACAGTTAACATCAACATATTAAGAGTCGATTTTCTCCGCTAAACACACAATTGAAAAGCTCAAAAGGTCGACAAACCAGCTATTGTGAAAAACCGCAAGATGAAAACAATGTATCCAAAAAAAATTATACTATTAGGTTGAGGAAGTCCTGACTCAGCTGCGAAAAATTCAATTTTTAATTTAATAACAAAAATAAGAACAACTATTCCTCAAAGTATAGCCCATCATTAGCTACGACTTTCTGCCATCGATCTGCAAGCTTTCGGATCTGGTCGAAGCGCCACTCCTTCGGTTTCGAATCAAAGAACTCTTGGCAAGCTTCTTCAACATCTTCAACTTCTTCAACTTCTTCTAATGACTTCAAAAGACATCATCATCATCCAACTTTGGCGGTCGACCGGAACGTCTTCAAGGTGAGTCTTCAAGGCTCGTGTCACCGGAAGCAAAGCACCTGTACCGCTTGAAACTTTTTGATTGACTTACTCCCTTCACCTTCAGCATCGAAAATCTCTTTGGTTTTTATTGATTCCGGAGTAAAAATCAATAAAGATGTTTATCGAAAGGAAATACTTAAAGATATCGTTCTTCCCTGGGCCCAAAAGCAATTCGGAAATCAAGTTTGGACTTTTCAACAAGACTCCGCACCTTCCCATAGAGCAAAGAACATGCAGGACTGATGCTATGCTATGCTATGCTCCGGGAAAAGTTCTAGCGGCGTCACTGATCTTTACAATAGCACCTTTGATCTTTCCGGTAAGTCGTCCATAGTTTTCTAAGCTCTGCATCCGGGAAAAAGATGGACAACGATAAACGGATTCGACTCGAAAGATGTTAATCACTTCGAAAACGATCAAAAATTGGTTACAATTGACACTTGTTAAATGCTATTTGTTACTCAAAATAAAGTCTTCGGGCTGTAGCCGAGCATGCCTAAAAGGTTTGTGGCCGGAGCCTAGTCTATTTGTTGATGTTCTTGATACGATTCTTGTGGTGACTATCCTCAGCGATTGGGCGAAGTCTTCCTATGATTTCTGCACTATTGACCCCTTCTCATCTAGTGATCTGCCTTTGCGCCAGGTGGACGGGTCATCCACCTTACTTTGCAACACGATTGACCAGAATGAAATTCTTTCTCACTTCTCTCATTTTATACCACCAAAGCCGCGTTTTAGGAAAGGCGTCAAACAGCCTACGGTAGAATGTACAGAAAATCTCAATTTTCAGAGTCCTAACAAAACTTTAGACGTTTATAACTTTAGACGCTTATAACTTTTGACAGAGTGTCGTTTAATAAAAACAGAAAGCAGATTCGGAATCAGCTTGGAATTCTGCGTCAAATGGTACAGGTTGCATGTCATTTGGCCGGCTCAGTCAGTTGATCTTCCCAGTTGATCTTCCCAGTTGATCTTCCCAGTTGATCTTCCCTTGTCAGTCATGATCTTAATTGAAATAAGCTCAAAATAAACAAGACTTTTTCTAGCTTTATTATGAAAATTTGCAATTTTGATATATTCTGAAGCACTTTTGAGTCCTTTTGAGTTTTAAAAAGAAAGTTTTTCTTTCCATTTTCATTTCACCGCACCGGTTGCCCCCGACAACCGCTTTGTAAAACAGGGAGACTCACAGAAATATATTATCTTACCAAAAGAAAACTTTTTGAGCTTCTCTTTATTTGCTTAAATGTTGCCAATTACCCATTTCCCATTATCTTTCATTCCAAAAGAGCTAAAAAGAAAAATTCTTGATTTTGTTTTACCACCAGAAGCCGTTCAATGCTTGAAAGCAAATAAATCTCTTCGAAAACATTACTTATTACGTGGAATACTACCAGAACAAATTGTCAGTCTCAATTTAAATTTCGATCTAACAAATGAGTGCCCTATCACAATGTCTGAAGGGATTTTCGCGAATGAAAACAAGAAATTCAGTCTAATCAATCTGGAGAACTTGATTCCCTTTGAGACTCGATATTATCGCCTCGTTTTGTCAAAGATTCGTTCTTGTAAATCGTTGAGACTCAATTTCTGGCTTGACAACATGCCAGTGAGTCGAATGATCGAATTTTTGCGCGTTTTGGATTCCATTCGACACGTGGCCAAGTTGGAACTTCAAGAAACTCAGCATTTCTACGGGGTAATCCCGGTGGAGAAAATCATTGTCGACTGGAATCCAGCGATGTCGGTTGATCAAGAGATATCCATCAGGCCGCATAAAGTGTTGGCAGTCGAAGAATATCGGAAAGTTTTCGAGAAAGCGGCTTTTAGCAACTGTAGCCTCAAGATCTCCACTCACGAATTTGCCATCAAAGAAAAATTCTTTCACGTTCTCACCAATATGCGAACAATTTTGCGGAATGAGTTAATTATTTTCGTCTTCTCACTGAAGTGTGACGATGATATCGGAAATTTATTCCAGATTACTGTTGAGATTTTGGGAAACCAATTCGAAATCGATCGCATCGACGAGAAAACAGAAAAACCTCAAAAATTGAAACCATTCCAACAATTGATAGAAGCTGTGAAGGAAAATAAAAGAAACTCTCCCAGTTTTCATTTTAATTTCAATTCCGCTGAATCATTTGGATATTTTCGAGATACAAGCAAAAATTTAAGTCTTATTGTGGCGATTTTTGGGAACAATGACCAGCATCAGTTGGAAACGATTGCTCAACGAATCTCGGAAAAATAAATTTTCAAACAAATCTTCTTGTCATGTAAATCTTTAGACAAAAATCTAATAAATCCAAAAATGCAAATTAAAGTGTTTACAAATTATTGTTCAGTTTGAAATGACAACGTTACCAGAACCTTTACAGACCAAAATAACTCTCAACACAAAACCGATCAAGGAAAAAGTTTAGGATACAGAAAATGACTCAATAGCTCTCACGTTTTGGACTAATTTTTTCGTTTGATCGTAACCTAAACTGCTTTTCTTTGCTTTTCAAGCACACTGCTGTTAACAGGTCGTTTTATATGCTGATCGTGTACCTGACTTGCTTTTTTTGTGGCATTGCTTACCGCAGAAAATGAAGAGTTAGTGTTTTCCCTCATCTCAGCATGACACGCTTATCAAAAGTATAAATACCATTTTTGCTATTTATTGACTGAAAATCTTGAGTGAGACTGCGAATATCTGGCCACAATCAATTGGATTTGACAGAATCATTGGCGAATTTCTGATAGGTGATAGGTCTGATAGATCTAATAGGTATAGTAGATCTAATAGGTTTATTATAGGTTTATTATAGGCCTGTTATAGGTTTGTTATAGGCCTGTTATAGGTCTAATAGATCTAATAGGTCTAATAGATCTAATAGGTCTAATAGATCTAATAGGTCTAATAGATCTAATAGGTCTAATAGATCTAATAGGTCTAATAGATCTAATAGGTCTAATAGATCTAATAGGTCTAATCGATCTAATAGGTCTAATAGATCTAATAGGTCTAAAGCATCTAATAGCTCTAATCGATCTAATAGGCCTAGTAGATCTAATAGATCTAATATCTGGCCACAATCGATTGGATTTGACAGAATCGTTGGCGAATTCAAAGGAGAAAATCGTCGATCGAATTAACGTATCAACTTGTCGTCAATTAAGTCGTCAATTCGTCTGATTAGCAGTTGCTTTTTTTGGGGACGGTTGAATATTGGCTAGACCTAGGCTACTAAACTTTTATCGAATCTGTCTGTCTTCATTAAACATTTGTAAAAACTGAATATGAAAACTCTCCCAGAGTTCTACTACCTCTTCTGCAGACAGAGAAAATTACAGGAAAGGCTCTTCTTGTGAATGATGCACTGAGTTTGGCTGATCTTGGCGTTCAACCTGGGGCCGCTCTCTTGCTTACAAGGGAAGGTCACGAGGGTGATGTGGAGATGAAAAATGAGACCTAGACCATCTGATGCAGAATTTTCAGAAGCAGATTCCGATGCTGTATTTAGTAAAGCCAGAAACACCCAGAAACGATTACTGCAGAATTGTTTTTATTTCGTTAAAAAGAGAAGATCTTGGTGTTTCTAAAAATACTAATCAACCAAGATCATCTTTACTGACCGTCTTTACTATGGTGTCTTTTCTGGACCGCATTTTCTTTTGCAGCTATCTAATATCAGATCAACGTGTCTGCCATTCGAAAAACTTTATCAACGATAAAACTGCAGAGATTCTAGAGCAAACCGATAACTTGAGACTTGAGACATGATAACTTGAACTTGAGACTTGATAACTTGAGCTTGAGACATGATAACTTGAGCTTGAGACTTGATAAAACGATAACTTGAGCTAAACCTAGACTATTACTATTTCGCAAGTGCGGGAACAAATCTCAGTAAACCGCCTATTTGCGACAAAAGTCCCTTTTGTAATTGCCCATTTATTACCTACTTTTGAGAGAATTTACCCAAGAACTCTTCAAAAAATTTTCTTTTCTAAATCTCAATCTAGTTTTTTGACTTCAAATTCTTAAACTTCCAAATGATATTTTGGTGATGTCAATAGTTCCGATAAACTCTTCCCCACTTACCACGAGAAATCAGTTGTCGAGGAGCGAATTTTGCTCAGAGAGCACAATCATCATCGTCGCATTTTTAACAATCAACGGTAATCGCTTTTTCTACCAATTGGGACGATTGGTAGAAAATTTCTTTAGCGACTATTTCTTTAGCTGTTTTGGCCGTCATCTTCTTCACTCTTCCCAACGTGTTCGACTTGTTCTTGATTATCGAGGCAACGAGTCGATTCCCCGATCTCCATCACACGTTTACTTGCATTCAGTTTGTGGTGGGTAGAAAAATCATAAAAGCTGAATAAAAGCTGAATGTTAAAAGCTGAATTTTGCTGTAAGACACCAAAAATAGACTTCAGTGTTCAATTGCTTCAACGTTTGTGAGTGTGGCGAGTGCGTGGTTTTGTTGGAAGTCGATTCTTCTCCCATCAGCCGTCGCCTTTTTAATGATCGCCGATTCGGTGGCGAGAATTTTTGCCTCTCTCCTCCTCGTCATTGCCTTCTACTGTGTTTTTCCGAAATTGTAAGTTCATTTTCAATATTTATTAGATTGGCAAACAAGTCTTTTCGCGTTTTTTTATACATTTTATTTTGATAAATCGAAAGAACTTGAACTCGGAAAACATTAAATTTAACTCGGTACTCATGCTCAATCATTTCTTCTATTAGGGTGGTGCAAAAGAAACTGCCGTTGGGTATCAGCTCTCATTTATCAGAGACTATGTTTTTTTCGCATATTTGTTTGTTATTTATTTCGACATTTGAATTTTTTGGTTGTTGTTTATTTTATTTAAAAATGCTTAAATTTTTTATTTAGATCGTGGTCGAGCAAAAGTTTGTGCTACGAGCAGCATTACTGTTTAACTTCAAAATTGGAAAGTCTGCTGCCGAGTCGCATCGTTCTCTCTGTGCATCTTTCGGAGATGGCTGTTTGTCTCTCAGGCAGTGTCAGACTTGGTTTCAATGATTCCGAAAGGGAGACGAGGCTTTGGAAGATTACGAGCACGGTTCGAGGCCAGAAGTCGTGAACGAAGCCAAGCTGAGGGACGTTATTCAGGCCGATCCATGCCAATCTGCTTGAAATCTTGCGAAAATATTCCACTGTGATCATGTCACCATCGAATGCCATCTTTTTTTTTATTTTACCGTCAAATCGGCAGTTTCTTTTGCACCACCCTAATATCAAAACTTCTCAAAATAAAAAATGGTGCTGCTGTTTTTAGTTTAAGATATTGATCTTTAATTTTAACCAAAACTTTTGTAGCTGCTTTGGTTGAAAAATTTGAGAGCGAAAAGACTTTCTTGCCAACTTTAAAATGAATTCAATTAGCTCTTTAACTTTCTAGTTTAAACGTAAAAGTAAACGAAATTTCTACGTTTACTGAAACTTGTTAGACTGCTGCTAATTAAAGTTGTTAATTAAAAATAAAGTTAGTTGGTAAAACGTGGTTCAAAGCACCGATTTTAGCCTTCCATCTGTGAGCTGCATTGGTTTGCTCAATCAACTGTACGTATACGCTCAAATATTCTTCGGACCATGTCTTTATATCTCCGAATATTTGCAAATAGGTTTAACTGAGATTATATTTTTAAAATGTTTTGTACAGGGTGATCAAACAATTATTGACATATCATTTTGGTAATGTAGTTGTCAAAGGTCAAATTCAAATTTAGAAGTCTAAGTTGATTTTAAAGTGATTTTAAAGTGATTTTAAAGTCAAATTTAATTCAAAAGTACGAAGTGTTATAGAGAGAATTGAAGGCTTGAATCTTGGCTACATTTATCTATCGTGAAACTTTCAAATTATAAAATTGCAATTCAACTACCAAGCTCGCAAATGAACTCTAGCTGGCCTTTCTGCGGATCGCTGCCATTTTTAACGAATTTAGACGAATTTAGACGAATTTCTTTAGTAAACGTTGAAATTTTGAGATTCAGTAAACGTTGAAATTACTTTGCAGCCCTATCGTTGAATCGTTTCCTTTCTCTTTCCTACAAGGGTTACTATTATCATCGAGTACAAAAGTATCATTGGTTTCAAGTTGGAATCCCGTGTTGTCTTGGTTTCATCTCATATCAGTGGCTTGATCGAATCAGTTTGTTATTTAAGAAACACAGAAGTTTTCGTTTTACAGCTTTACTGAAGCTTTACTTATTGAAAGCTTTAAAAGCTTTGTTCGTTAATTTGAAATTTACAAGAGTACTCAAATTTGGAATGAGTTCACTTTATGCGTAATTGTTTTTTTTTAGTTTCACCCGGTGAAATCGTGCGTGGATCAAAAGTTGTAGGTAAGCTGATAAATGAAAGAAAATAAAGTGTTTCAAAGTTTCAAATTAGGATCGGATTTCATTTAAACAAATCTAGACAGATCACAGAATTAACTAGAAAAATTTCCAGTTCCCCGTCATCCCTGCCGGATCATTTTGGTAGCAGGAACGATTTCGCTCGACGCCATGCTAATTTACAAAATGATTGTGAGTTCGAGAAATGAGACTAGCTTTAAACAAAATAATTCTTCTTTAAAACCCTTACTAAAATCCTTTCCTTGTTCTTATCAAAACCAGCATTGGATTTTTGTTTTTCAAATATTTTATTCAATTTTTAACTCACACAAACATTTTTCAATATAGAAGACGAAGAGAGAAGTGGACTATGCGAGTGGACAATTTCTCTTGGCACAGGTAATGCGTCTTTTTCGGATCCATTTCATTACAACAATGTTATTGTATCATAGCCGTTTTTCTCTATCTTCTTACAGGTGAGTATGTTAAACAAATTGCACTTTTCTTTAGCCAAATTTGATGAGGATTCTTTTGAAACAAACCGCAAGTTTTTCCGATGCCTGGAAGTCGAAATCTAGAGCAAAGGGCAATCAGTAAATCACGCTCGATAGTAGATCATTTTTGAAAACTCCCGACAAAACGCCTAAGAAAATACAAGGGCAAAAAGCTCGATAGTAAATCACTTGATATTAAATCACGCTCGACACTAAATCACTTTTGGAGACTACACCACCGCGCAGTGAATCTATCGTGCTCCTAGCCCCAATATCGTTGCGGAGAGAAAAACCCCATTATCTTACCAAATATTAAAAACATTATAACTACCGTAATCTTGGAGCTTTGCAGCTGAATTTTTCATATGCTGTTCCCCAGAGTCGATTCTACCTACCCACCAATTTGGGGGCAATCGGCGTCCATAAGTCCAGTCGACGCTCGATAGTAAATCACGCTCAATACTAAATCAATTTTGAAAACTCCCGACAAAACGCTTCAGAAAATACAAGGGCAAGAAGCTCGATAGTAAATCACGCTCGATAGTAAAACACTTTTGGAGAATCCCTCCAATGGTAAACACGTTTATTTAACGCTTGATAGTAAATCATTGATTTTTAAGCCAAAATTTTGCATTTTCAGCTGCAAAATATTCAGCTAAACGATTGAAACCGAAAGCGAAAAAGAGCATTCAACAGCAAATTCATTCATTCAAATTTCATTTCCGGGGTAGGCTAGTTTCCGCAATTTTTTTTGCGCAACAGGGTCATTTGCGCAACTGGGTCGTTTGCGCAACTCGCCATAACTTTCTTCTAAGTGAACCAATCTTTATGATTTTGGTTTCATTTTGTTACACTTATTGAGATCTACAAAATGAAACCAAAATCATAAAGATTGGTTCACTTAGAAGAAAGTTATGGCGAGTTGCGCAAACGACCCAGTTGCGCAAATGACCCTGTTGCGCAAAAATGGAAAATACCCTCATTTCCATTTCATTACTTATTTATTAAGAGTTTTTTTCAGTAAGTAAATCTCATAGTAAATCACTAACTTTTGCCATTTTACTATAAAAGTTTACAACTGCTTATATGCTGTTGCTTATATGCTTATATGCAACTGCTTACACTGTTGCTTACAATCAGCTGCTATTCTAATTTTCTAGTCATTAAAAACAGTTTTGAAAAGTTGTATTCCTGCAAAATCTAGTGTTTACTAGTGTTTAAGCATTTAAATGTCGTTTTAAAGCCACAAAATGTTATTTGACAGCTTATTCACAGTGTTTTTGATGTTTTTAGGACTGATTAGTAAATCACGCTCGATAGTAAATCATTTTTCGAGAATCCCTTCAACGTTTTACTATCGAGCGTCGACTGTACTCGTCCACTCGTTTGCAGATTTCGGCTAACAACGTTCCATTCACTCTATGCCATGTCGTGTGTCCGTTTCTCTGGTTGGCCACAATGGATTCTTCTCCGGAAATTGCCGACTTTGCCTATTATTTCGTGAATTGGCTCATGTACTCCGGCTGCCAGCTGTATCACGGGTACAAATCACTTCCTGTTTTGCTTTTGTTTTCATTTTTGGTAAAGTAATAAGCTTGTTTTTCTTTATTAGGCTCATCACGATTTATCTGTTGCGAAGAGACGAGAAACAAGTGCGGAGCCATACGTAAAGTACCCAATGTAAACGTCAATATAAACGTCAATATAAACGTCAATATAAACGTCAATATAAACGTCAATGTCAACGTCAATGTCAACGTCAATGTCAACGTCAATGTCAACGTCAATGTCAACGTCAATGTCAACGTCAATGTAAACGTCAATATAAATACCAACGCAAAACAGAAGAACCCTGCATCATCCACCAAAATAGCGTCACTATTAACGTTTTCAAATAAATATTCAAGCAAAATCTATTTTTTTTACGGCAAGGCAGAATTAAGATCGATCCAAGAATGGTAGATATATGAAAACTCGAATTTCGAGTATTGAATTAGATGAATATCAAAAATTTTACTACTTCTTCAAAAATTCATTCAGTACATGTGGATTAGGAGATGCTTTTGTAAATTTACATCCAAGACTCCATTTCCAGTATTTACATACGACTATAGCAATTTGCATTTAAATGTTTAGATCAACAGAAATAGAAATGAATGTTTTTACGTTTTTATATATGGACTTTAAATATATGCCGTATTTTCTCACTTTAAATAAACTTTAAACTTTAAATATATGCCGTAGTGCACCCTGAGCGTCGCCTAAAATGATCGAGAGATCGAGAGAAAATGAAGAGAAATCCCTATACTACAATAGGAAGAGAATAGCAAAGAAACGCTTCGTTGCACAGAAAGCTCGTTGGCTAATTTTCGGATTGGTTGTTGTTTTTGTTGGATTTTTCGTGCTCATCAGCTCTGTCTACGCGCTTTCTATGTTGCAGTTGATGATTCTAAAGGTTGTTGATTCAGAGTACGGTGAAATTTCATTAGAAACATCTACATAAATAGTGAACAAGCCTCTGGAATAGACGAGTCGATGTAGATATATACCGTATTCTCTCTAATAGTTCTCAAAAAACATTCCGTTATTTCTGGTCACCCTGTAAGTGAGTGGTTTACACACAGAATCAAGTGACTTTCTTGGTTGTTCAGTACCGTTTTCATATCTCTGTTGTTTCAATCCAAAACAGGTCCTTTTTTGTGGAGGAGTCCGATGTCCATCAACCATTCCTCAAATTGTTCGTCAGGAAGGAGGAGTTTGGCACTCAACTCCAGCAGAGTCATATCCTTTAAGGCATTGTTTCTAATTCTTGCCATTTTGTGCTTATTGAATTAACGATAGCTTGGCTCATTTTGGACTCCTTATAGGGAACTTGAGGTTAATGAAAAATTTAAAGGGGAGGGGGGTTATTAATCGCGGCCGAGTGACCATAAAAATTTTACGGCAACCACCTGTTTCATTGTCTTGTCAATTTCAATTTTTAGCTTTAGAATTTTAGAATAAAATTTCCCCCCTCCCCTTTAAATTTTTTCATTAACCTCAAGTTCCTATAAGGAGTCCAAAAATGAGCCAAGCTATCGTTAATTCAATAAGCACAAAATGGCAAGAATTAGAAACAAAGCCTTAAAGGATATGACTCTGCTGGATTTGAGTGCCAAAATACTCCTTCCTGACGAACAATTTGAGGAATGGTTGATGGACATCGGACTCCTCCACAAAAAAAAAGGACCTGTTTTAGTTGAAACAACAGAGATATGAAAACGGTACTGAACAACCAAGAAAGTCACTTCATTAATACCCCCT
>CAUEEP010000164.1:0-11472 GCA_958450365.1 Mesorhabditis belari
GCCAAGCCTGTAAAGTTGCAAGCCAAGCCAAGCCCGTAAAGTTGCAAGCCAAGCCAAGCCTGTAAAGTTGCAAGCCAAGCCAAGCCCGTAAAGTTGCAAGCCAAGCCAAGCCAAGCCAAGCCAAGCCAAGCCCATAAAGTTGCAAGCCAAGCCAAGCCCGTAAAGTTGCAAGCCAAACCAAGCCAAACCTGCAAGCCAGTTCAAAGAAAAGCCATCCAATTGAGCTTACCGTAAATTCTCTAGTCGAACGCGATCCACCATAATGATGAGCGTACAGTCCAGTCGCGTAGTCTAACTTTGAACGTCCCGTTCTCTGTGTTGCTTTATGCTACAGTGTGCGCTTGGGTATCAAATGATAGCCCTTGAAATCTGGTATTTTTTGGTATCAAAAGTTTAGTGAAAAAAAAATGATTTTCTAAAAAGAAGTTAGACTATGAGACTACGGGGTGGTCTTCTATTAGAGTATTTACGGTAATTTTCCCAATTTTTCCAATTGTTCTCATTAATCCCTATAATTTGTAAAGCAGGCTAGGAAAAGGCAGAAGTTCTAATTGTTCATAAACCAGGTTCAGGTCTGGCTTTTGATTTCTTGAAAAAAAACCCTGCAAATTAGGATTTGACCTGGTCATTTTCATTTAAAACCTTAACTAATAGCTTCCAGTTTCATTGTCATTTTCAAATTTTTGAGTGAAAAGTCAGAGACCAGCCTGAAGCCCCCCGAACCAAATCTAGAGAGATAAGGAACCAAATTTAGAGAGATAAGGAACCAAATCTAGCGAGATAAGGAAACAAGTCTAGAGAGATAAGGAACCAAATCTAGAGAGATAAGGAACCAAATTTAGAGAGATAAGGAACCAAATCTAGAGAGATAAGGAACCAAATCTAGAGAGATAAGGAACTAAATTTAGAGAGATAAGGAACCAAATCTAGCGAGATAAGTAAACAAGTCTAGAGAGATAAGGAACCAAATCTAGAAAGATAAGGAACCAAATCTAGAGAGATAAGGAACTAAATTTAGAGAGATAAGGAACCAAATCTAGCGAGATAAGTAAACAAGTCTAGAGAGATAAGGAACCAAATCTAGAAAGATAAGGAACCAAATTTAGCGAGATTAGGAACCAAATCTAGCGAGATAAGGAACGAAATTTAGAGAGATAAGGAACCAAATCTAGAGAGACAAGGAACCAAATTTAGAGAGATAAGACAGCAAAGCTCTTTCCATAAAAGCCGACCGCTTGCCTCTTTTCTGAAGATTGAAATCTTCATACAACATTGCAAACTTTAGTTACACAGATAGACTCAAAATTTTTGTTCTTAAATCTCTTAGACACCGCCGTTTGGTCACGGATTTAATAGAATGTTTTCAAATTGTAAAGGACGGGCAACTTATTCCTCTTTTTCGAGATCTATTCAAAGTTAATCCCACGGTTAGTTCAAGGAGAGGTTCTTTCGTTTTAGAAATTCCAGTCACCTCCAATAAGTTTGTCTATAACTCTTTTCCAATAAAAACTACCAGAATTTGGAACTGAATCCCCAGAGTTTTGAGAGAGTCTAATAATCTCAAAAACTTTCAATCATCTTTAGGTGATCTAGATCTTGATCTTGAAGCTCTAGTGGATCCTTGACGTTATCTGTGCTACCCATTACATACATTATATAGGTGTTGCTTTTTATCGGCCCTTTTCGTGTTATGTGTATGAATTGATGTGTATTAATCTTAAATCTAGCGCTTAAATCTTAAATACTTTATTTCAGGTTCTGAATAAAGTATCTATATACATAAACACGAAAAGCAACACGATTTATTGTATGTAATATTTGGATTTGAACTGCCAGAATTTGGAACTGAATCCCCAGAGTTTTGAGAGAGTCTAATAATCTCAAAAACTTTCAATCATCTTTAGGTGATCTAGATCTTGATCTTGAAGCTCTAGTGGATCCTTGACGTTATCTGTGCTACCTAGAGTGTGTTCCTCGCGAGTAATGCGTTTTTTAAAACGTACAATTGGGAAAAAATTACCGTACTTTTAACAAAAAATATTGCCAAAAAAACGACGCATCAAATTTTGCGTCATTTTTTGCAAAAATTATTGCAAAAAATGATGAGCCCCGGATTATATACGAGACTTTTTAAAGATACTCAGCCGTTTAACTGATTTGGTGGGAAATTCCCCCATCCAATGTAAAAATTGATTTTTTTTTTGAAAAACCTCGGCGTAGGCTAGTTTCCGCAATTTTTTTTTGCGCAACAGGCAGGGTCATTTGCGCAACTCACCATAACTTCCTTCTAAGTGGACCAATCTTTATGATTTTGGTGTCATTTTGTTGGACTTATTGAGATCTACAAAATGAAACCAAAAGCACAAATATTGGTTCACTTAGAAGAAAGTTATGGCGAGTTGCGCAAAGTAGGCTAATTTCCGCTAGGTCGTTTGCGCAACTCACCATAACTTTCTTTTAAGTGAACCAATCTTTGTGCTTTTGGTGTCATTTTGTAGATCTCAATAAGTGCAACAAAATGAAACCAAAAGCACAAAGATTGGTCCATTTAGAAGAAAGTTATAGCGAGTTGCGCAAAAAAAAAATTTCGGAAATTAGTCTACCCCAAAGCCTGCACAAAAAATTGCTTTTAATTTTTTTCGCGCAGGTGCACTTTTTAGAAAACGCATTATTCGACAATTACTCGAGCTCTTACTCAAATAAAAAATTACTCATGCAAATTTTACTCGAGTAATTACTTACTCGCGAGGAACACACTCTAGTGCTATATGACATATTATTATATCGTGTTGCTTTTTATCGGCCCCTTTTTCGTGTTTATGTGTATGAATTCATGTGTATTAATCTTAAATCTAGCACACTTTATCTTAGATCATGAATAAAGTAATAAAGTATATATGTCGTAGCCGCTGACGAATTTCAGCCGCTAACGAATCATTCGTTAACGGCTAGCCGCTAACGAATGAAATTTTTCGCTAGCCGTTTACGAATGATTCGTAATCGGCTAGCCGCTAACGAATCATTCGTTAGCGGCTAGCCGTTAACGAATGAAATTTTTTCACTAGATGTGTACGAAATCTTTGTAATTGGCTTCTGCGAACATGGCTAGATTCAAATGAACTTACCGTGTTTTTGGTTTCAAATTTTTTACGCAAAAAAAAAGAAAAGAGAAAAAAAATTCATTTTGAAGGGAGCTATTAAAAGTTGTCAAAATACCCCTTTGCTGAAAATGGGTCCTCCGGGACGAGTCCTCCCCATTGTTATCAGTGATTTCGGATTCATTTTCTTTCTGCTTTTTTATTATACTTGCTTTATTATATTTGTTTTTTCAGGATGAATTCGTTTCTCAACCAACTTGACACGTATCAAATTTTGAAAAAGCGAACGCATATACTAACGACGAAAAAATACGACGAAATTGCGAACAGATTGACAACAATGTCAAGTGAAAGTGAAAGCGAGAAACGGAAGCGAACGAGAGAAGAGGCGAATTGGGCACGTCGTTACTCGATTCAATGTATTGAGCAATCAAAAATACTCTACAATCATGGAGATAAAGGAGAGAACGAACAGCCAAAACGAGTCGTCAAGAAAGAGGAACTCTTCGATGTTTTGACGTCAACTCACAAAAGACTGGGACACGCCGGCCGGGACCTGATGTGGAAAGAACTGCGAGGAGATTATCACGGGATCTCAAAGGAAATACTCGCAATTGCAATTGCACAAATGGATGCACGAATGGACGATGTGTGTGCCTCAAAACCAATATGCTCTGCAATAGCCGATGTCATCACAGTAATTCCTGCACCAACAAATAAACAGTTTGTTTTATGCATTTTAGTTGATGTTTTGTTAGTTATAAACGTTATTATGTTATAAACGTTAATATGTTATAAATGTTAAATGTTATAAATGTTAAATGTTATAAATTTTATTTCACTTGTTGTGATTAATTTGCTGATTTGCGTTTTGTATAAATAGTTTGAAATCAAAGGCTCATTTGAATCGAGCCATGTTCACGGAAGACGATTACAATTGTGCACGGCTAGCGAAAAAATTTCATTCGTTAGCGGCTGAAATTCGTCAGCGGCTACGACATATATATATATGTCGTAGCCGCTGACGAATTTCAGCCGCTAACGAATCATTCGTTAACGGCTAGCCGCTAAAGAATCATTCGTAATCGGCTAGCCGCTAACGAATCATTCGTTAACGGCTAGCCGATTACGAATGAAATTTTTTCGCTAGCCGTGCACAATTTGTAATCGGCTTCTGTGAACATGGCTCGATTGAAATGAGCCTTTGATTTCAAACTATTTATACAAAACGAAAATCAGCAAACTAATCACAACAAGTTAAATAAAATTTATAACATTTAACACGTATAACATATTTAACATGTATAACATACCGATTGAAGAACAATTAGGTCGACTTGGCAGCGCTCATTTTGCTCCTTCGTTATCATCGGTTTCACAACAACTTCTTTTTTTGGCGTCCCCTTCTTTAATTCACATTCCGGGCAAAGTTTGACAAAAATTTCGAGTATTTCATTTGAGATCCCGTGATAATCTCCTCGCAGTTCTTTCCACATCAGATCCCGGCCGGCGTGTCCTAGTCTTTTGTGAGTTGACGTTAAAACATCGAAGAGTTCCTCTTTCTTGACGACTCGTTTTGGTTGTTCGTTCTCTCCTTTGTCTCCATGATTGTAGAGTATCATTGATTGCTCAATACATTGAATCGAGTAACGACGTGCCCAATTCGCCTCTTCTGTCGTTCGCTTCCGTTTCTCGCTTTCAACTTCACTTGACATTGTTGTCAATCTGTTCACAATTTCATCGTATTTTTACGTCGTTAGTATATGCGTTCGCTTTTTCAAAACTTGATACGCATCAAGTTGGTTGAGAAATTAATTCATCCTGAAAAAACAAATGATTCTGTATAATAAAACCAAAGAATCATAAAAAAAGCAGAAAGAAATTAATCCGGAATCACTGATAACAATGGGGTGGACTCCTCCCGGAGGACCCAATTTCAGCAAAAGGGCATTTTGACAACTTTAAATAGCTCGCTACAAAATCAATCTTTTTTTTGCGTAAAAAATTTGAAACCAAAAACACGGTAAATTCATTTGAATCTAGCCATGTTCGCAGAAGCCGATTACAAAGATTTCGTACAAATCTAGTGAAAAAATTTCATTTGTAATCGGCTAGCGAAAAATTTCATTCGTTAGCGGCTAGCCGATTACGAATCATTCGTTAGCGGCTAGCCGATTACGAATCATTCGTAAACGGCTAGCGAAAAATTTCATTCGTTAGCGGCTAGCCGTTAACGAATGATTCGTTAGCGGCTGAAATTCGTCAGCGGCTACGACATATATATATATGTTACGTCCGAATGCGACCAGAATTAGTGTGGTCGGATTAGGACGTCCGAAATCGACCACAAGATAATCAATGGCCGGATCCGGAGGTCCGGATCAGATCCTGAAGTCCGCATTGGATTCAGACCTCCGCATCGGATTCAGACCTCCGCATCGGATTCAGACCTCCGCATCGGATTCAGACCTCCGCATCGGATTCAGACCTCCGCATCGGATTCAGACCTCCGCATCGGATTCAGACGTCCGCATCCGACCACACTCATTCTGGTCGCATTCGGACGTAACATATATACGAATCCCCAACATTGCTGTTGTTGTTAAGGCCCTGTAAATGAAAAGTATACGAGCGCATTTCAAGAATCCCCTCCAATCACTTTCTGTCATTCATACCCCAATTCTCAAGATTATTTATAAAGAAAGCATTCTCAAATTTCTTATTTATCTCTTTAAAGTTCACGGGTGCTTTTGTTTTTGTTGTCGTAAATAGAAAAAACTTTGACCCAAGAAAGCCGTGATCTCAGAAAAGCTATTCAAATAATCCTCAAGTAATGAATTTTATTTGAAAATCGATCTTTTATATCTTTTGATATCCTTTATTAACAAATGAATGAAAGATTTGATTTTAGAAAGTACAATTTGTGATTGATTGTACAATTTGTGATTGATTGTACAATTTGTGATTGATTGTACAGTTTGTGAGTGATTGTACAGTTTGTGATTGATTATACAATTTGTGATTGATTGTACAATTTGTGATTGATTGCTTTGTTGAAATCGAGGGGAAAATTGTGGACTCTTATGGGTTTTGCTAAAATGTGTCAATTTTCTCGATTTCTCGATTAATCTTGTCTCTAGATTTCTCTGGATTTGCTTTAGATTTAGCACAAAAAAAAGTCCCCTAAAACAGTCCTGCTTTTGCCTATTTCTGAAAATTTTCTTCTGAATTCAGAGTTCCAGAATTTTATTTGAAAATCGATCTTTTATATCTTTCCTCTGAAACTCCGAGTGATAGAAGTGACTTCAAGTGACATAAAAACACAAATTCACGCGTTTGATCACATACAAAAGAGATCGTTGAGATCTCTTTTATATGAGTCGATGAGGTTAAGCTCATGAGAAAGAGAGGAAAGGAGAGATGGGAGAGGAAGAAACGAGGAAATGCTCCCGATTAGCTGGCTATAACCCCCTCAAAAAGAGGTTTTACAGGGAATTTCGAAGTTAAAGACATGAAAAAAAAGCTAATTCTCTGTGTTACCTCATAGTTTGGACTTTCCAATATGGTTAGTCAAGTACTGTAGTTATTGGAAAATCGGAAAAAAAACACGGGGAAAGAGGTGATTTCAGAGGTGATCCGAGTAGGAATCATTTACGAAGGGATTTTTTGGGGTGACATTAATCCAGACAAATTTTAAGCCACACTTTGCCATTTCTTTTCTTTTATGGGTATTGATTTTATGGAATCTCTGCAAACCCAGCTTTAAATACTTCATTTTTGTTGAAAAAATCATTCAATAACTTTTCGAATAGAAATTGGTTAATATTAGCTTTTTTAGAGCTTTCTTACGCTGGCTGATGAAAAAAAGGTGCTGGCTCAGGCTTAGGCTTAGACTTAGGCTTAGGCTTAGGCTTGGACTTAGTGCGAAGGCTAGCGGCTAGCGCCTAGCACTAAGTCTATTTGGGTTTGGGCTGAACCCCCATTTTCTGGATCTCAGCCAGTTCTCGGAGCTAAGGGACACCCGCTTGGCGATGTGCATGCGCCTCCCATAGGAGCATCTTAGGCTTAGGCTTACGCTTTGAAATATCATCCATGTCTGTAGGTTGAGGCGGTGACGTTAAAATCAATTTCAATCAATCAATCAACAAAAAAATTTCAAAGGTTATTCGAGTAGGAATCATTTACGAAGGGATTTTTTGGGGTGACATTAATCCAGGCCAATTTTAAGCCACATTTTGCCATTTCTTTTCTTTTATGGGTAGTGATTTTATGGAATCTCTGCAAACCCAGCGTTAAATGCTTAATTTTTGTTCTAATCATTCAATAAATTTTCGAATGGAAATTGGTTAATATTAGCTTTTTTAGAGCTTTCTTAAAACGCGAAAAAAAAGGGTTGATGGCTGATGTTATTTGTTATTTGGGTTGGTGGTAGTTGGTGCTGGCTCTAGGGTTATTTTTGTTTACCAATTTTCAACTCAAGACTATTATCAGATAGCTTAATGGAGAGCGCATTTTTTCTGAAATATTATTTATGTCTGTAGGTTGAGGTGGTGACGTTAAAATCAATTTCAATGTATTGATCAAAGAAAAAGAGAGTATTGATTTGCATTTGTCTCATTCCCTGTTTCACTTTTAAAACTGAAGGTCGGATCGCTTTTTTTTACAATCTTACAAGAACTTTTATAATTTATTTTAATTATTAAATTCTCTTTTTAGATCATAATGTTGGCGTTTCGAACTAAAGAAAAATTAAGAGAAAACTCAAGAAATAATCAAGAAAACTCAAGAAACATTCAAGAAACATTCAAGAAATACTCAAGAAAAGATTCTCTACTAAACTCTACTTTCAGGAAATTCATTTTCGAAATTTTCATTTCGAGAAAATTGGTTTTAATTTTAACGTCATTGCCTCAGCTAGCCTCAAGCTAGATAGGCTTCAAGTTTACTTTGTACTCAAATCTGTAACTGTATCCTTTCTGCTACACTCGCCTCAACCTACAGATGACATGAATAATATTTCAAAAAAATGCGCTCTCTTTTAAGCTATCTGATAATAGTCTTGCGTTGAAAATTGGTAAACAAAAAATAACCCTAGATGGGGTAAGAAAAAAAAAAAATAGAAGGGCAACCACAATTACAGTTTTATCTACGTTAGTTTCTTTGGGGGGGGGGGATCATTATCCGTTCTTTCCATCACTTTCCCTCCAAAAAAACTAAAAAAAACTCTATCTGGAGCAGAGTATTCTTTTCCCATTTCTATTAAATTTTCGACTTTTTCTACGAATTCCCCATTTTGTTTTCCAGCCATTCATCGATCCACCGAAAAAACTGAAGGTTGGATCGCTTTTTATGGAAATGGCCGCTCCCACCAATTGCGCTTCAAGAAGAGTGGGTGATTTTAAAAAAAAAATTTCTTTTGAAAGCTAAAATTAATCATTCAATAGGATCGAAATCACAAAATTTACTTAAAAACAGTGTACGTAGATAGGCTTCAAGTGTACTTTGTACTGAAATGTACTTTGTACTCAAGTGTACTTTGTACTCAGATGTACTTTGTACTAAAATTTACTTTGTACCTGTATCCTTTCTGCTACACTCGTTTTTTTATCAAGCTTTATTGCCAAAAGAAAAACGATGAGTCGAGTGTTCAAGAAAGGGTGCGTTTACAAGAAGTTTCAGCCCAAAGTACATACTGTAATGAGACAAGAGAATGGTACTTACGTTTTAACGTTTAAAAAAAACAATTTATATTTCAAAAAACCGGTCTACTATAGATTTCTTTGACTACCGTACTTCAGTTGTGTCTCTAACGAAACGTTTACGGTATTTTTACAAGCCGCTTTCCCTAAACCATTATGAGAAAGTGCAATTTCTCAATATATTCTCAAATTGTTCCCTTTCTTTCCTTCTTTCCAAATTCCTTTGGTGAAAAAGTGAAAAACAATCTATTCAAAAAAATTCGAGAACATTTCTTGATCTCTTTTTTCTATTTTCGACACACAACTGATGAACAAATATCATTTCAAAACGCCGAGTTCAATGACTTCATTGAACTTCAATGACTTCAATGAGTTCATGAAAGATTTCCTTAAGCAATTTGTACAAGAAATTTTATGAGAAAAGAAAGAATCCTTTTCTAGAAAGAATTTAATAGACATTTGAAAACTACCGTAAGCAGTTTCCATTCCATCAATCATCAATCAATCAATTTCCATTCCATCAATCATCAATCGATCAATTTCCATTCCATCAATCATCAATCAATCAATTTCCATTCCATCAATCATCAATCAATCAATTTCCATTCGATCACCTCAACTCTTGTCTCATTTGATTGAGCCTCATCGATTCCTCATCCGAATTATATCAAAATATGAGTTAATCGAATGAAAACTGCTTGGATTACGATCGGTTTCTAAAATAAGTGTCTTTTAGCAAACGCTAAACACAATGAGTCTCATCAAAAGCTAATCTTTTTCTACTGTACTTGACTGCAGTTGGATTACGATAGTTTTCAAAGTACCATTTAGAAACCACTTAGAAATTTAGAAACAAAGTACCATTTAAAGTACCATTTAAAGTACCATTTAATGTACCATTTAATGTACCATTTCAAAGTACCATTTAAAAGTACCATTTCAAAGTACCATTTCAAAGTACCATTTCAAAGTACCACTTCGATTATTGACATTGAAACGAAGTGACTCCAAATCACACTTTATTCCTACAAATTTACAGTTATTTCAAGAATTTTAAAGTGAAAAGAAAGCTTAAATGTGATTGTGAAATATTTCAAATTTCAAATTTCAAAAGCTTTTTAAGGATTTCATGAAGGGGGAATTTGATTTGTATTTGAATTTTTGTATTTAACATTCTCTCATTGATGATTTAATTGAGAAGAAATTAGAGATAAACAATCATTTTCATTGAGAAAATCTTCTTTTTTGTTTTTTGTTGTTCTGGTTGTTGTTGTTGTTGTTGTTGTTGAATACTAATCTTGTGATTGCGATTGCTTTATTCGTATTGAGCAGCAATTTTGATTTCGTTTTTTCTTTTCAAATCCGTAGCACTTGCATGTGCACGCTTTCGCTTTTATCCCTTCATTGAATATCCTTTCTTTTTTCTTTAAATTTCTAAAAAAAGAATTATATTTTTAAAGTTTCAAAATTAAAAGTAAAAATCTTCTTTTTTAGGCATAAAAAGTCGCTGGTTAGAGATTAAATTTGTCTAAATTTGCCTAAAAATAGGCTAAATTTGTCTAAAAATAGGGGGTAGGACAAATGCGACCTTTTTTTTTGCGCACCTGGACATTTGCGCACCTTTTTTTTTGCTGGAAAAGGCCTTAGGCAAGGCCGTAGAGCTTCAAAAACGTTTTCATAGAAGGGAATCGTATGCGTAGATTCAGAATTTTGACAAATCAGACCTCGCTGACACGTCAAATTTGGGCTAAAAGGCAAAAACTACGCAACTTAACGCTTTTCCGCAGTATTTTTGATGAAAAAAGATCTACTGATATGAAACTGGTAATGCACAATGAAATGGGGGATTCTTTTTTTGTTGTTTTTATTTCCCTTAAGGATGAATCACGAATCACCAAAAGCACTTGTGAATCATCATAAAGAAATATACAGACAAATTGGTCAAGTAAAGATAGTGATCTAAAAATTTGATTTCTTTATGTGAAAATGTAAGAAGAATCTAAAAATCAACATCCTTTAGCTGGATTTTCAAAAGTTTCTATCAAAATTACTCATTTTATAAAGGCACAGAGGGGTAGTCAAAACAGCGCCATAATAGAAAACGTTCAAAACAGCGCCGTCAAATTTCTCACAGTCCAAAAAACCAAACCGGTTCAAGTTTTATATCAAAAAATTCCTTGCGTTCTTGGCTACATGATGGGTGAAACAGTTTTTTAAAAAAGTTAATATTTCATAGATAAAAAGAGCACTCAAAATGGGTCTCTAAAGATATTCAGTTGACCAACTGAGTTTCACTCGACGCACATTTTGAGTGCTCTTTTTATCTATGAAATATTAACTTTTTTTAAAAACTGTTTCACCCATCATGTAGCCAAGAATGCAAGGAGTTTTTTGATATAAAACTTGAACCGGTTTGGTTTTTTGGACTGTGAGAAATTTGACGGCGCTGTTTTGAACGTTTTCTATTATGGCGCTGTTTTGACTACCCCCCAGAAAAAAAGACAAACCCTGTCAATAAGGCCGATAGAAAAAAGACAAACCCTGTCAATAAGGCCGATCAGTTTTCCAGCTTTTCAGTCACCGTGCACAAGTTCCTGTACAAGTTCTCTCCAAAAAAACATCATGATCGAGATTTCGGAAAGCTCAATTTTAAGTTTTTTCTTAAATATTTATCT